>SJXQ01003674.1:222325-272699 GCA_006408695.1 Aepyceros melampus | reverse complement strand
AAGCGGGAGAAGGGAAAGGAAGGGGGGAGGAGGGAGGGGACAGGGGCCACTTCTGGGTAGAAGGAGAATCCAGGGGAGAATATGTGTGCCTATCTAAGGCTGTTGAAGCCCCAGCTCCCTTCCTCCCACGCCCATTTTCTATAGACATCTTCCAAAGGCCCTCGGAGGGACCCTGGCAAAGATTTAACATGCTCTTGTGTTTTTATAAACTTTGCAAAGGTAAATATTTTTGCATCCATATTTTTAAAAAGTTCTCTTCTCCAGTTGTATCTGCTCAGGCACCACAAAACTTCAGTCTGCCCCTGGTGGCTGTTAGTAGGTTTAGGGGAGAGTGGAGACAACACCGAGAGAAGTTGACATTTGTTTGCCTGTGTTTGCTTAACAAACAAGAAGCAAAGTTAATCTCTTCAGAGTTGAAGTTAGAATATAGCGGGAGCTTGAGGAAAGTAATGAAGATCTGGAAAGCAGCTGAAGGCATGGATGAGGGTACTGACCAAGAATTCCCCAAATCACAGAGGGTGCTGCTGCAACTGGTTACCATAAATTTTGTGGGTACCATGGTGAGTGGCCTTCTTCCTCTATTTTCCTGTCACTGAATGGAAATCATATTTGTTTCTAGCTACCCCATGAGAGCATTGGGGGTGGGGGCGGGATACCTAAGAAGAATTCATGAAAATTTGAGAAGAATTACACTTTGTTTCTAGTAGTAGTTTTTCTTATTTCAAGATCAGCTATATAAACCCCCAGTAAAACTAATAAAATTAAAACATGAACAGTAAATAAAGTACTTAGTCCCAGCAGAAGCAGACGACATCTGCAGTAGAGGGTACCCCTGCCATAGGGAACCAGAGTCAGAGCAAAGAAGAGGATGTTCATGCAGGGATGGTGATAATGGTGAAGTTAGAATACTGGATACATACAGAGGAATTGGGGCTTCCCAGGTGGTGCTACTGATAAAGATCACGCCTGCCAAAGCAGGAGACATAAGAGACACAGTTTCAATCCCTGGGTCCGGAAGGTACAGGTACCCTGGTTCCTCCCTAGAGGAGGAAAAGGCATCCCACTCCAGTATTCTTACCTGGAGAATCCCATGGATAGCGGAGCCTGGCGGGCTATAGTCCATGGGGCTGCAGAGTCGGACACGACTGAAGTCACTTAACACACATCCACAGAGGAGTTGATCAAGTAAGTAAACACATCAAGGATAGTGGAAGCCACGTTTCTAACTCCTGGAAAAGGAGCTGCAAACACGAGGGCGATGCATTGCTGACAAAGGCAATGAAAATGGAGGAGTTGTTCTCTTAGGTCCACTGAAAAAGCCTGGCAGAGACTGTAGGAAGCAGGTTCGTCAGAACTTCAGAAGGTCGTGAAGGGTCTACAGAAACTGAGCAAATGCTTGATCGGGTAAAGGGCCCCTGGAGCATGGCAGAGCAGTGGCAGTAGTCGTGTTTGCTTTGCCCTTGCCCAGCCTTGCCTCCTTGGTGTAGCAGCATTCTAGAAATCAGCAGCCAGTGTTCCCCGAGGGGGTTCCTTGTTCTGAAGAGGCCAGAGGGTACCTTGTCCCCAAGGAACTGTGTTTTTTATCTTTTGACCTGTTTGGAGACTTGCTGAAGGACTGAAAACAAAGGGCTTGCCTTTGCACCACCTAACTCAGGACCCTCTTAATGAAGAGAAGTGGTTGTCTGGAGGAGATTCTTCAGAAACGTGGAAAGACGGGAAAATCCACGGACATGTGGAAACCTGGGAGGAAAAGCTGAGGATTGATATACTTGGGGAATAATAGTTTGAAAAGCTTCTGTATATTCAGAGGAATTGGGAACACTATACACATGCTCAGGACATGTCCTCAGGAAAGACCTGGAAAGGCCACACAGTTTCACCTCTGGCTGACCTTCGGGCTTTGCACAAGCGAGAGTGAAGGCTGAAGCCAAGTTACAAATGGCCTGGCTAAGCACTGAAGCATTGGCTGCAACACACAGCCAAGTTACAAAGACCTGGAGAGGAGTTATTTATTTATTTTGGCTCCAGGAGTTTAAGACAGTCTTTAACCCATCAGTTGACCACTAGGATAAAGAAACAGAGACTTCAGAGACCCCACAAGACAAAGAAAATGACCTTTACAAAAGTAGTTTAGGAAAGTCACTCAACAAACGACTGCAACCCACAGCAAGCAACAACAACAAGACCTGGGAAAGAGGAGAATTTGATTTCTGGAGTAGCTGAGGGTGTCAGTCAACTGTGCTTCCTGTAGCAGGAGATTGCTGCTGCTGCTAAGTCGCTTCAGTCGTGTCCGACTCTGTGCGACCGCATAGACAGCAGCCCACCAGGCTCCCCCGTCCCTGGGATTCTCCAGGCAAGAACACTGGAGTGGGTTGCCATTGCCTTCTCCAATGCATGAAAGTGAAAAGTGAAAGTGAAGTCGCTCAGTTGTGTCTGACTCTTAGCAACCCCATGGACTGCAGCCTACCAGGCTCCTCTGTCCATGGGATTTTCCAGGCAAGAGTACTGGAGTGGGGTGCCTTTGCCTTCTCCAAGCAGGAGATTGAGTGACACATATTTATAGCCATCACAGCAGACCTGGGAGTGTGAGAGACTAGTAGAAATGAGCACACTTAATGTCGAGATCTTGGCATCTAAATCACAATTTTCCTTTGAAAGGAACCAGAGCTTCCTAGAGAGATGGCTGATCTCACATTTGAGGCAGGGAATGTGTGGGTCTGGAACATCTTGTTGGGACAGAAAGCAAGGAAGGCCTTAAGGAATGATGTGGACATGTCAAAAGGGATACCAGCTTGAAGAGACTTCCACTGGCCGCATCAAGAACAATTCGAGCATCAGAATTTTAAACGACAGGGAAACTTCCCTGGTAGTCCAGTGAATAACACTCTAAGCTTCCAATGCAGAGAACATGGGTTTGAGCCCTAGCTGGGGAACTAAGCAGTGTGTTAGTCATTCAGTCATGTCCAACTCTTTGCAACCCCATGAACCGTAGCCCACCAGGCTCCTCTGTCCATGGGATTCTCCAGGCACACAGGTGTAGCTAAAAAAAAATTTTTTTAAAGGACAGAAACATTATTACTCATTAATAAAATAAGAAAATTTAAGAACAGACATAAACAAATGAATACAGCAATATTTGATGAAGAATGGGATGTTTACAGGTTTCAAGAGAAAAAAAGAATATATTCACAGAGAATATGCCTGGCAGAGACCACCTCAATCGAAGGATCAAAGGAAACATCATTAGAGGTGGGACAAATTGAAATCGTGAGACACCCGACAGGATATAATGGGAAGAAAGCAGCATCACTTGTACGATTTATCTGGGAAACACCAGTAAAGCGCCAAACTAAGGGACAAGCTACAGAACTAACCCATCCTCTTCACAAGTCCCAAGGTCAAGAAAGTCAGTGAAAGTCCAGGGAATTATTCCAGGCCGAGGGAAACAGGAGAGACACGACAAGCCAATGCCGTGTGTGATTCTGAACCAGATCTTGTTGTTAGAAAATATTTTATTAAGACATTTGGTGAAACTTGTGTGCACTTGGAGAATTAGGCAGTAGCCGTGTCTTAAGTGGTAAAGATCCACCTGCGGGGACTTCCCTGGCGGTCCAGGGAAGACTAAGACTTCACCTTCCAATGCAAGAGGGTGCAGGTTCGATCCCTGGTTGGGGAGCTAAGATCCTGCATGTCTCACAGCCAAAAAACCAAAACAAAACAGAAGCAATATTGTAACAAATTCAATAAAGATTTAAAAGAAAAACAAGAATCCACCTACTGATACAGGAGATGCTGGAGACTCTGGTTCAGTCCCTGGGTTGGGAAGATCCCCAGGAGGAAGAAATGGCAACCCACTCTAGTATTCTTGCCTGGGAAATCCCATAGACAGAGGAACCTGGTGAGTTACAGTCCATGGGGTCACAAAGGGTTGGACTCAACTGAGCAAGCACACATGTTATCAGCGTTAATTTTCTGGTTTTAATGGTTATCTTGCAGTTATATAGGAGAGAGTCCTTATTTGTAGGAAATAACACAAAGAAGTATTCAGGGATGTTAGGGCATCAGACCCATACTTCCTTTCAAAGGGTAAGGATGAAATGCTCTTTGTATTGTGCTGTGTTGTATTAGTTGCTCAGTCATGGCTGACTCTTTGTGACCCCACGGACTATAGCCTGCCAGGCTCCTCTGTCCGTGGGATTCTCCAGGCAGGAACACTGGAGTGGGTAGCCTATCCTTTCTCCAGGAGATCTCCCTGACCCAGAAATCAAACTGGGGTCTTCTGCACTGCAGGTGGATTCTTTACCAGCTGAGTTACCAGGGAAGCCCCTCTTTGTATTATACTTAACTTTTATTTAAAACTTTTTGAATGTTTCAAAATAAAAAAGAAATAAAAGTACTTACACTATTTGAAAGATAATGTATTATAAATATAATGTGTCATAAATATAAGGTTTTATTATTTAAATCCAAAGAGCCCTTGAACATTTTTTAACGTGATGAGTAACTATCCCCTTCTTTTCTCCTCATCCAAGATTACTGCAATTCATTTATGAGACTGAATGGAATCTCAACATTTAAATACCTAATCGCTTGCTTTCATCTCTGGCACAAGTGAACTGGATTTCCCCACACATATGAGTCACCTGATAACAAATTTCCCGGCTTAAATAGCTTTAAAATGGCACTATTAGTTATGCAGCATTATGAACTGTGTCTCAGAGTCAAGGATTTATAGGAACAATGTGTTTTTAGCATTCATGTTCTTTCTCAACATACTCATTTTTCTTTCATGCTGTAAAAAAGTTTTTCTGATGCTGGAAAGTGTTTTGTGCAACTATTTCAGAATGAAGCCCCTCTCCTTCTGGCTCCCAGAAAAATCAGACAGCCTGATGTGTTTTTCACTTTAATCTGAATTGTAAAACACTGCATTCTTGCAGTTTTCCCACAAACTGAAGTGAAAAAAATATGCACTTGCTATTTTGGGGGGCATATGTCTGGGTAAATAAAACATGCTCCCAACCTCCTGTCTGCCTTTGTGCCATTTCTGAGAGTGAGCAGGGGGAAGAATTCTGTCTCCAGGGAAGGACAAATTCTCCTTCATCATTGTTAGATCCATCGCCTTTGGAGGCATATCAACCAGCTTTTTGCCTTAGAGATAAAAAAGGAAAAATCAGCCTGCCAAAATTTGCTATATCTGAAAATGTTTCCCAAGATCAGTCCTTCTCAATAGTGGGGAAAGGAAATAGGTTCCAATCCCCCTCCCTCAAACTTTTAACACTGTGTAGAGACATTGTAGGTTGTCAAAACTAAAGGTGGCAGATGCTACCAGCACTTCGTGGGTAGAAGCCAGGGATGTTGCTAAATATCTACGGTCACAGGACAGTCTCCACAACAAAGAATTGTTACTGCTGGCTTGAGAAACCCTGCCCAAAATGAATATAGAGAGGACACGGGAGGGACAAGATACCAACAAACACAAACACAAAACACAATTTAAAACTCATATTCAAAATCTACCGTATGACCCAGCAACCCGACTACTGGGCACATACCTGAGAAAACCACAATTCTAGAGGACACATGCACCCCAGTGGTCATTGCAGCATTGTTTACAGTAGCCAGAACATGGAAGAAACCTACATGTCCATCGACAGATGGATGGACAAAGAAGACGTAGTGCATATATACAGCGTAATATTACTCAGCCCCAAAAAGGAACGAATTAGAGTCAGTTCCAATGAAGTGGATGAACCTAGAGCCTGTTATACAGAGTGAAGTAAGTCAGAAAGAGAAAAACAAATATCGTATATTAACATGTACAAACGGAGTCTAGAAAATGGTATTGATGAACCTATTTGCAGGGAAGGAATAGAGACCCAGATATATAGAAGGGACTTGCGGACACAGTGGGGGAGGGAGAGCATGGGACAAATGGAGAAAGTAGCATCAACATATATATGCTATCATATGTAAAATGGATAACTGGTAAGAAGCTGCTGTATAATACACAGAGCCCAGTCTGGTGCTCTGTGATGACCTGGAGGAGTGGGATGGGAGAGGGGAGGGTGGCTCCAAAGAGAGGGGAGCTATGTATAACTATGGCTGATGCCTGTTGTTGTATGTCAAAAATCATACAATATTGTACAAATTTAAAAACAAAAAATACATATTCAAACTATGATTTGCACACAGATTTATAAAGACACAGATTTTTAGGGATTAAATTACTATTTTGTGACCTTTCTGGATATAGCTAAGAGGCCATTAAAGCTAACTCTTTTGAGTTTTCCCATATATTTTTATCAATTCATTGGCCAAACATTTCTCGAGCATTTATTGTACATCAGATACTAAGAACACAATGATGGATGAAGCTCTCTCTTTCCTGGAAAAGCTAAGAGATTTTAGTGGCTGAAATAAAACATTATAATACAAATGGCAAGATCCAAAATGGCAAGTAACAGATTTATCAAGCATCTTCTCTAAGCCAAGCACTTCTGGTTATCCTGAGTAATTCTCATATCCACTCTCTCCAGTGAGTTTTATCCCCATTTCACAAGGAAGAGAATATGAGACTAATAGCAAGAGCTAACAAGTATGTGGCAGGTGCTGTTCTCTGTGTTTTTTAATGCATGAATTCACTTTATCCTCATGACTGCCCTATGATATGATTACTGATATTGTCATCCCCATTTTACATATGTGCATACTGAGAGACCAAGAGTTTGGTTCCAAGGTCCTGACACCAGGTCATTTGGCTCCAGAATCTATATAGCCACTTCTTTATGTGGCTATATAGCCACATCTTTATAGCTATGTATAATCTATAAAGCCACTCCAGAATCTCCACAACCCACTCCAGGGTCTCTCTGTGCCTTGCCACAAATGGTTCATCTGGGTGTAAAAGTCAGAGTGACGGAAAACGCAGGGCTCTCATCTGCTCCCCAGCAAAAAACGCAATGCTGTCATCTGCTACCTAGCATTCCATACCCTCCCCTGTACTAGCAGAGCACCCAAGGTCATACAGGCCCACTGATGCTTGACTTTGCCTGGGGAAACCAAGGAGGACTTCTCACTGGAGGTAGCATGTGAACCCATATTGGATGTCAAGGAGGAAAGTCAGGGAGAGGGACGGCACAAGGATAGCACAAGTCGAAGAAACTAGGAGGGATTTCACTGGGCTTAAATTTGGTTGTGGTTGGAATGTAGTACATGGAGGAAGGACTAAAGAGAACCTGGAGAGATAAATAGGGGCCAGATCAAGAAATGAGGGACTTCTCTCATGGTCCAGCAGTTGGACCCTGTGCTTCCACTGCAGGGGGCATGGGTTCGAGCTGTGCTTGGGGAACTGACATTCCACATGCTGCACGGTGTGGCAAAAAAAAAAGGTGAACTTTGTCCCATAGGCACAGGGAATAATTAAAAGGCCATAAGCACGGTGTGATCTGACTTGATATCAACTTGATATCAACCCTTAGAATGGTATTTGGAGATCTAGAACAAATCTCTTCCATTCCTTTCTCTCCCCACACCCCACTCTTGCTCTACTTTTTTAATTGAAATATTTCTGCTTTATTGACTATGCCAAAGCCTTTGACTGTGTGGATCACAATAAACTGGAAAATTCTGAAAGAGATGGGAATACCAGACCACCTGACCTGCCTCTTGAGAAACCTCTATGCAGGTCAGAAAGTAACAGTTAGAACTGGACATGGAACAACAGACTGGTTCCAAATAGGAAAAGGAGTACGTCAAAGCAGTATACTGTCACCCTACTTATTTAACTTCTATGCAGAGTACATCATGAGAAACTCTGGACTGGAAGAAACACAAGCTGGAATCAGGATTGCTGGGAGAAATATCAATAACTTCAAATATGCAGATGACACCACCCTTATGGCAGAAAGTGAAGAAGAACTAAAAAGTCTCTTGATGAAAGTGAAAGAGGAGAGTGAAAAAGTTGGCTTAAAGCTCAACATTCAGAAAATGAAGATCATGGCATCCAGTCCCATCACTTCATGGGAAATATATAGGGAAACAGTGTCAGACTTTATTTTTTGGGGGCTCCAAAATCAATGCAGATGGTGATTGCAGCCATGAAATTAAAAGACGCTTACTCCTTGGAAGAAAAGTTATGACCAACCTAGATAGTATATTCAAAAGCAGAAACATTACTTGCCGACTAAGGTCTGTCTAGTCAAGGCTATGGTTTTTCCTATGGTCATGTATGGATATGAGAGTTGGACTGTGAAGAAGGCTGAGTGCAGAAGAATTGATGCTTTTGAACTGTGGTGTTGGAGAAGACTCTTGAGAGTCCCTTGGACTGCAAGGAGATCCAACCAGTCCATTCTGAAGGAGATCAACCCTGGGATTTCTTTGGAAGGAATGATGCTAAAGCTGAAGCTCCAGTACTTTGGCCACCTCATGCAAAGAGTTGACTCATTGGAAAAGATTCTGATGCTGGGAGGGATTGGGGGCAGGAGGAGAAGGGGACGACTGAGGCTGAGATGGCTGGACGGCATCACTGACTCGATGGACGTGAGTCTGAGTGAACTCCAGGAGTTGGTGTTGGACAGGGAGGCCTGGCATGCTGCAGTTCATGGGGTCACAAAGAGTCAGACACGACTGTGCGACTGAACTGAACTGGTAGTTGCTGTGGGCTTTCCAGGTGGCACTAGTGGTAAAGAACCTGTCAGCCAATGCAGGAGACATAAAGAGACGTGGGTTCAATCTCTGGGTCGAGAAGAGTCCCTGGAGGAAGGCATGGCAACCCGCTCTGGTATTCTTGCCTGGAGCATCCCATGGACAGAGGAACGTAGTGGGCTATAGTCCACAGAGTCACAAAGAGTCAGACACTACTGAAGTGACTTAGCATGCATAGCTGCTGTACAAAATTATACAGGTTACAGGTGTACAATATAGTGATTCACAATTTTTAAAGGTTACATTCTATTTGTGGTTATTATAAAATATTGGCTGTATTTCCTGCGTTGTACAAGATATCCTTGTAGTTTATTTCATAACTAAGTTTGCACCTCTAATTTACCTACCCATATGCTACACCTCCCTTTTTCCTCTCCACACTGCTAACCACTAGTTTGTTCTCTGTCTCTGTGAGTCTACTTCCTTTTTGTTACATTCACCAGTCTGTTGTATTTTTTATATTCCACATATAAGTGATATATACAGTATTTGTCTTCTCTGAGCTTTCACTTAGCATAACGCCCTCCAAGTCTACATATGTTGCTGCAAATGGCAAAATTTCATTCTTTTCAATGGCTGAGAAGTATTTCATTGTCTATATATATCACATCTTTTTTTTTTAATTGAAGGATAATTGCTTTACAGAATTTTGTGGTTTTCTGTCATATATCAACAAGAATCATCCATAGATACACCCGTGTCCCCTCCTTCCCAAGCCTTCCTCCCATCTCGCCCCCCTACCCCATTCTTCTAGATTGTCACAGGTCTTCATCCATTCTATATACCATATCTTTATCCATTCAACTATTGATGAACACTTGGGTTGCTTCCGTATCTTGGCTATTATAAATAGTGCTGCTATGAACATTGGGGTGCATGTATCTTTTTTAATTCCATTCTTGTTCTTTTTAACTGCACTTTACCATGTTTGAATGTTTATGGTTGGAGGAAGAATGGAAAAGAATCTGAACTGCCTCTCCTTCAGCAATTCTAGCCATCAACTCTCAACCCCTCTGAAGCCAGCTGACTTACAAGAGTTGCTGATGGTGACTCAGTGCTGGGGACCAGCAAGAAGCAAGGCGGTGCAATTACAACCAGAATCACACTCTCAGGGTTGATGTGGTTGGACACATTGTGAGTAGCATAGTAGTCCTATTAGTAATACTCGTATAGCGCTTTATAGCTTACCAAACCTTTTCATACACATTCTCTTGTTTGATCATCAAAACAAAACAAGGAGGTAGGTATTATCCCATTTCATAGATGTAGAAACTGAAGCTCACAATGAATGTCTGAGTAAGTGGAAACAATGAACTCCCAACTCCAGAATTCTAGTCTTATGCTCCCTCCCTGGCTTCCTGACTTTCCTCTCTTGTCTTTAACAATGCCTTTTATGTGTGTGTTGATTTTCCCACTTGTGTGGGACAGCAAAAGCCAGGAATCTTGACTTTACTTTCTCTTCCCTGTGGAGGGTCAGCCCACTTGGGCCCCGTTCTTGTGAATGCAGCCCTGTAAAGGAAGTCGCTCAGTCATGGCCAACTCTTTGTGACCCCATAGACTGTAGTTTGCCAGGCTCCTCTGTCCATGGGATTCTCCAGGCAAGAATACTGGAGTAGGTAGCCATTCACTTCTCCAGGGGATATTTCCAACCCAGGATTGAACCCAGGTCTCTTTCCTTGAGGGCAGATTCTTTACTGTCCAAGCCCCCATAAGATGTCCCCAAGTTTATCCTCTTGCCTTCAGTGACTGTTCCATCCTGATGGATCTAGTGTGAATTCCTTTTCATGATCTTCTGCTTTCTGGCTCCCATCCTACTGTGAACACCCACCCTGGTTTTCCCAGAAAGGCACCAGGAACTTTCTGTGCTGAAACTGAGTTTTGGGGAAAGCCAGATGGTTGGTCACGCTCTAGCTCCTTCATCAGCTCCCTGATCTGCATGCCCCACTCCAGCTTCAGAGAATCTCCGTGTCCAGCCTCTGCTGTCTCAGTTTTACTCCCTATCTTCAACAATGCTATCCTTTAGTCAGAAACACATACCTCTACCTTTTGTTTTTCCTTAGCTACTTCCTACTTTTCCTTCAAGATTATGTTCTAAAGTATAGGTACGAGTTTCAAAATTGATGCTTTTGAACTGTGGTGTTGGAGAAGACTCTTGAGAGTCCCTTGGACTGCAAGAAGATCAAACCAGTCCATCCTAAAGGAAATTGGTCCTGAATAGTCATTGGAAGAACTGATGCTGAGGTTGAAGCTCTAATACTTTGGCCACCTGATGAGAAGAACTAACTCATTGGAAAAGACCTTGATGCTGGGAAAGATTGAAGGCACGAGGAGAAGGGGACGACAGAGAATGAGATGGTTGGATGGCATCACCAACTCAATAGACATGAGCCTGAGCAAACTCCAGGAGTTGGTGATGGAGAGGGAAGCCTGGTGTGCTGTGGTCCAGGGAGTCACAAAGACTCAGACATGGCTGAGAGACTGAACTGAACTAAACCAGTTTCTCCAGGAAACCTTCCTTGACTTAAACGTCTTTTCTTTGCCTTCTACATCACCCACCCAGATCTTTTGTCATAGCATTTACATTTACTGTATTTAGGGACTTCCCTGGTGGTCTAGAGGCTAAGACTCCTCACTCCCAATGCAGGGGGCCTGGGTTCAATCCCTGGTCAGGAAACTAGATCCCACATGCTGCAACTAAGAGTTTGTATGCTACAACTAAAGATCCTGCAGGCTGCAACTAAGATCTGGTGCTGCCAAAAAAAAAAATTACTGTATTTAAATTATCTGTGCCATTGGTCATCTCTTCCAGAATATATCTTACTACTCTGTAAAGCATCTTTTTATCCTTATATCTAGTAGATTTCCTGGCTTACGGTAGGCAGGTTATAAAGGTCTACAAGCAGATCAAATGGTACTACAACTCTGTAAGAAATTTTCTCAGATCCTTCCACATACTTCTTGCCAAACAGAAGAGGTCCCCCTCAGGATCTGTGCTTCCACTGCAGGGGGCCGCAGGTTCAGTCCCTGGTCAGGGAACTACAATCCCACATGCAGCGCGGTGGGGCCAGAAAGAAAGAGTGACTTTTGTCCCATAGGCACAAGGGAATCATTAAAAGGCTATAAGTGGGGTGTGATCTGACTTGGCAGATAGTCAAGAAGTGGGCAGAGGCAAAGTTACAGGAGCCTTGACCTTCCATTCTCAGGAGTACAGACGTTCATGGTTTAGCAATGGAGACTCATTCATGGAACCGAGACTCACATAACACAATTAGTGGGCTTTTCTCTCTGAACACAAGAAGAGCCTGAGTAAGAATAAAGGAAACATGGGTAACCAGCCCCACTGGAATAGAAACAAAGATGCTACATGGAAGACTTCCTAGTCTATCCAGAGTTCTGCACACCCTCCTCAGGGGTAGAAGCACCTCAGAGAGTGTCTGCCTGGGCCCACAGGTATATTTGGCTGGAGTGAGCAGTGAAGAACAAAGAGGGAAACATTTCCCAACAAGAAGACCTCAAATAGTTCAGTTGCAGAGGCATGCAGAAGGCAGATACTGTATAAACATTTCCTGGCACAGTGGTTCTCAAACTCCGAGCGTGCATCAGACTCACCTGTGGAGCTTGTTAACACAGAGATGGCTGAACCCATCCCTGAAGATTCTGAGTGGGTGGGTCTGAGGTGTGGCCAGTGAATTTGCCCTTCTAAGTTCCCAGGAGGTGCTGCAAATCCAGGGACAACACCATGAGGACCACCGCCCTAGCATCCACTCCATGTCTCTTTCCTCAACAGCCTGCCCTTTCACAGAGGCCAGAAAGGTCTCCTGTGAGCCAAGACTTAGCAAGACCTCTGTCTTTGCTAACAATCTCCTTCATTTTCACCAACTCATTTTCCTCTCCACATTGTCAGATCTCTGCTATGGGGGTTGAGGGGGCAGGGGACAGACAAGAGCACCTTCCCTTAATAGCAGGGATGGACAGTTACTCCTTGACTGTCACTCTATTCCTCTCTCTTTTCCTTGAAAACTTTTTTTTTTTTTTTTTGTCCAGGCCACATGGCTTGCAGGATCTCAGCTCCCTGACCAAGGATTGAACCTGGGCCATGGCAGTGAAAGTCCAGAATCCTAACCACTTGGCCACGGGGAACTCTCTTTTGCAAACTTTTAAAATTGTTTACAGCAGCTATTTTTATTTCCTCACCCTTCATTCTCTCTTTAATGTCCTGTAATCTTTCTCCTACTCAGATCCCCCACTTTACTAATCATCAGGATTATTTGTAACTTTATGAGCACCAGATCCAGTTGTTGTTTTTCAAATGTGTTACATGATACAGATTTGATTTTATTGACCACTCCTCAGTATTTATAAGAAAAAGCTCTATGTTTAGAACTTTCCCCATATGCCTCCATCCCTTCATTAACTCATGTTACTTCTGCTCAGTAGTAAAGAATCCACCTGCCAATGCAAGAGATGTGGGTTCAATCTCTGGGTCTGGAAGTTCATTTGGGGGAGAAAATGGCAACCCACTCCAGTATTCTCACCTGGGGATCCCATGAACAGAGGAGCCTGGCGATGTTACAGTTCATGGGTCTCAAAAGAGCTGGAGACAACTTGTGACTAAACAACAAGAACAAGATACTTACCTGACACGGATGAATGCTCCTTGATAACAGAACCCCAATTCGGTTCAGGTGTCCAGATGAGAAAAGTTCCCCTATCTCCGGGGGATAAACCATGATTGAACTAAGCCACCACATTAATCGCTTTGCCCACTACCAGTGATTAGCTGATCATTCTGCTCTGGCCAATGAAACAAAGGAGAAGCCTGGTGTGGAAATCCCGGGAAATTTTTTTGTCTTTAAAAAAAAAAAGCACAAGGAGAGATTACTTTTTTTTTTTAATGTATTCCTTTATTTATTGTACACGTTTCTATCAAATACTTACTATGTGTAGCCATCTTACATTGAGGACAAAGGTGAAGGTGAAGTCGCTCAGTCGTGTCCGACTCTTTGCGACCCCATGGACTGTAACCTACTAGGCTCCTCTGTCCATGGGATTCTCCAGGCAAGAATACTGGAGTGGATTGCCATTTCCTTCTCCAGAGATTACTTTTTAATGAGGGTGTGATGGAGCTGCAGCAACCATTCTGTTACAATGAAGGGTTCTATCCGAGGACAATAGCGAACACATGGAAGATGTGAAAGCAGAAAGTTGGAAAGCATGTGGGTTATCAGCAACATCATTTTGCAAGTGAATTCACAAACCCCAGAATTATCTATCTCCAGACGTCTGCTATGAGAAATAATAAGCCCCTCTTTGGTCTGAGCAAGTGCTTCTCAAACTTTAATGTGCATATGAGTCATCTGGGATCTTAGTAAAATGCACCTTCCGATTTAGTAGGACTGGGGTGGAGCCTAGCTTCTGCAGTTCCATTAAATGGCCAAGTGATGCCTCAAGGACCACACTTTTGAGTGGCAAGGATCTAAGGTATTATTCTCAAGCATTCTGTTACTTGCCACATAATGCATCCTGACCTCTTAGGAAATCTGATTATTTGTTACAAATGCAGTTGAAGTGCTCCTCACGGATTCATTAAAAAAAAAAAAAAAAAAAAAAGCTTAAAGGCCCAAATCAAAGGAAAGGAAGAAAAAAAAAAAAAGAATTTTGAAGGCCATAAGATCCAGGATATTTCAAGTCCTGGGTATATGTTAGTCAGACACAGATAATCGTATCTTTGTATTTGGGGTGACCATGAATGAGGTTAAGGACTAATTTTTTTTCTCATTGCTTAGGCAGACTTCTGAGAAACATTTCTCTTCCTGTTTTCACATAGAGAAACCTAATTTCTCTGTGCTTCCCCCCCCCCCCATTGGAGTTAAAAATAGCATGGATCTATTTATTTTGTGCCAATTTCCCTTAGGATGTCTGCAGATGGTAGCAGATACTTCAAAGTCGATAAAGGAACCTCAGATTTTCACATTGGAGTGGGTGGAGAATGGAAGCCCTTGATCCCTATTAATTAATCTAGCTGGGTGCCACCATCGTTTTCACTGCTAAGAAATTTTTCTTTAATGAAAATATGGATATTTAAATTTTAATGGCAGTTTTATATCTACAGTAAATTTACAGGCATTGTGTATACTTCTCAGAAATGTATACTCCTCAGAACCAAGACACACAGGCCATTTAACAAGATACATTTAACATAAGAATAATTAGACAAGCAAGAAAATGAAAATTACATCCATCCAGAACTGCAGAAAGGACTTCAAACCACCAGATTGCATGTTACTGCCAATTTTTTTTAACATTAAAATAAAATACTTTAATAAATTTATTTATTTTTGGCTGTGCTGGGTCTTGTTGCTGCAAAGGCCTTTCCCTAGTTATGAAGAGTGGAGGCTACTCTCTAGTTGCAGTCCACGGGCTTCTCATTGCAGTGGCCTCTCTTCTTGTGGAGCACAGGCTTCAGGGCACTCGGGCTTCAGGACTTGTGGCTCCCAGGTTCTAGAACACAGGCTCAATAGTTGTGGTGCACCGGCTTACTTGCTCCGTGAAATGTGGTATCTTCCCAGATCAGGGATCAAACTCGTGTCTCCTGCATTGGCAGGCAGATTCTTTACCACCAAGCCACCAGGGAAGCCCACCAATTCTTGATTAGTGATATTGTGCAGTCGATTCATTTATTGATTCATTAAAATCCTAACTGAGCACCTCTTCGTACACAGAACTTAGGTAATATGGATGAATTAAAAAAAAAAACAGAGTTTGAAGTCAATTACATTTTAGAGAAGTGTAGTGTAGTTGAAGACATTTGACATGTGCATAGGAAAAACCAATTAATAATTCATAATGGAAAACAACCATATAAGACATTTTGAGAAAGAGTGTGCCATCTAAGTGATGAAGACAGTCAGTGCTTGGAAATCACAGGCATTAGCTCCTTCATGACCTCATGAAGTAGGTGAGATTCCTTCACAGGAAATAGAGGGGAAAATAGAGATAGAAAATATCTAAGATTTCATCAGCCAGTTCCCTGGAAGAAATCAAGAGTGGAAGGTTAGTGTGACTGATCAGCATCTAGTAAAGATAAAAACGCACATCTCATAGGTTCTGGTCAGTGTCTTGGCACAAAAAATGTGCCCTCAGCCTGGGTCTTTGCAGAAAGTTTAACAAAAGGACTATTTACAGGGACTTATCTGGTGGTCCAGTGGTTACTTTGTGCTTCCACTGCAGGGGACATGGGTTCGATCCTTAATCAGGGAACTAAGATCCTACATGCTGCACTCAGCCAAAAAAAAAAAAAATTATTTACAGACACATGAATAGGGTTGATGGAAACTTTAAAAAGCAATAGTAGGGTAGTAACAGTGGGGAGTTTGGGGAACTTCATTGCTGCCCTTAGGCCTGCAGGGACAAAGAAAGGCGTATTACCAGATCCAGATCCCAAGGGTCAGCGGCCTTGGGGAGCCTCAGGGAGGGGAATGCTGTCCAGTTACAGACATCCAGCAGGAGGGGAGCCAGGAGGACAAATGCTCAGATCTCACTTTGCTCTGCGCCCACCCTGCTTTCCTGATGATACTGCCCACTGGCCAAATGGCCAACAGGAAGCCAGAAAGGAAAGGGAATTCACTGGTGCAATCCATACAGGTCAGCACAAGTGGAGGAGAGGGTGCCTCTGAGGGGCAAAGGAGATACCATGCAACCCACAATGCCCACATGACCCAGGTTTACACCATACAGAAAGTCTTCCAACATGTGTACAAAAGGACATGCACAGATATTGTCTTGCAGAATTGTCCACAATATATAGCGGGGAAAGCTGAATGCTCATTAATAAATGGCCAGATAAATGGAGATATTTCATTGGCTAAAATATCATGAAGCCATTAAAATGAATGAATTATATATACATATATACATGTAAGTATGTATGTGGTTGCTTCCCTGCTGGCTCAGACGGTAAAGTGTCTGTCTACAGTGCAGGAGACCCGGGTTCAAGCCCTGGGTTGGGAAGATCCCCTGGAGAAGGAAATGGCAATCCACTCCAGGACTATTGCCTGGAAAATCCCATGGACAGAGGAGCCTGGTAGACTACAGTCCATGGGATCGCAAAGAGTTGGACACGACTGAGCAACTTCACTTTCTAAGTATGTATGTACAGGCTCATATATGTGTATTGTGGAGAGATACATGCAGTGTGATAGATAACTGTATACAAATACTTATATTTGTAGAGAAGTAGAGAAGGCAGATGTTCACACCTACGTATATGTAGCAGAAGATCTTCCCTGGTAGCTCAGTGGTAAAGAATCCACCTGCAACAGAGAAAACTCAGTTTCGATCCCTGGGTCGGGAAGATCCCCTGAAGAAGGAAATGGTAACCCACTCCAAAATTCTTGCCCAGGAAATCCCATGGACAGAGGAGACTGGCAGGGCTACAGTCAATGGGGTCACAAAAGAGTCGGACACAACTTAGTGATTAACCAACAACAACATGTAATAGAAGTACAAAAACGTGAGAAGAAACATATGTGAAGTCAGAGAGACCAGAGTTGGTTTCCCTTGGTAGAGGGGGAAAAGGGAATGACACTGGGGATAGATGGACTAAAGGACCTTCATTGTGTTCTTTACTTTAGAAAGATCCAAAGCAAATATGGCAAATATGATAACTTCCAGGAAGGGCAGAGAAAAAAAAAAAAACAACAGAGAATGAGACAGAGAATGATGGTGGATAATACTTAAAATGTAGATAGAATGATTACAAAAGGCCCCTCTGGGAAGGTGACATTGGAGGGGAGATGCAAATGAAGGGAAGGAAAAGCAGGCAAACACCCAGGGCAGGCGTGCTGCAGGCTGAGAGCACAGCAAGTGCAAACACTGAGGGGGCAACGGGTTTGGCCTGCTCAAGTTCAAGGCCAAGGTCAAATTTTTATAGTCACATTATTCATAATAGACAAAAGATGGAAACAACCCAAATGTTCATCAGCTGGCAAATGGATAAACAAAATGGTCTGTCTGTTTGTTGTTGTTATTGTTCAGTCGCTAAGTTGCATCTGATTCTTTGTGACCCCATGGATTGCAGCACGCCAGGCTCCCCTGTCATTCACTATCTCCCAGAGTTTGCTTAAGTTTATGGTCTGTCCATAAATGAATATTATTCAACCATAAAAAGGAATAAAGTATTGATACATGATACAACATGGATAAATCTAGAAAACATAGTAAATTGAAGAAGCCACACAAAAGACTGTGCTTCTTATGATTCCATTCACATGAAATTTCCACAACAGGGAGATCTACAGAGATTGGAAGCGAATTAGTAACTGAGGAGACCCAGGTGGCACTAGCGGTAAAGAACCTGCCTGCCAATGCAGGAGATGTAAGAGACATGGGCTCAATCCCTGGGTCAGGAAGATCCCCTGGAGAAGGAAATGGCAACCCACTCCAGTCTTTTTGCCTGGAGAATTCCATGGACAGAGGAACCTGGCTGGCTATAGTCCATAGGGTCACAAAGAGTTGGGCAGGACTGAAGCAACTTAACACAGAGAACAAGGCTGAGGATGCCGGGGACATATGGAGGGGACAGCCAAAGGGCATGGGTTCAATCCAGTGATGATAAAAATGTTTAAAAATTGACTATGGTGATGGTTGCACATATTTGTGAATACCTGAATAAACCATAGAATTATCCACTTGAAATGGGTATATTGTATAGCCTATGAAATATATATAGAGTTGTTTTTAAAAGGGAGGGGAGAGATGTTAGAGAACAGAATTTTGAATTCATGAGTGACTAGTTACCGGACTAGAGAAAAAGGAGACAGAAAATGCCTAATACCAATCCATAATGACAGGGAGAATGTGATAGAAATAGGGCAGTGTGGAAACAGAGGGAAATAAAAAATGTAGGAATGTAGGAAGAAGAGTTTTAATAAGGTTAAGGAAAAATATCAGCACGCTCTTGTTTTTAGGTTGATTTGAATTTTCCTAGCTTCTTTCCCAGAAGCTCCCAGAAAATGTCTTTTTCATGTATTTTTATACCACATGGGCCTATGTTAAATCATGGCCCTGGACCAAGCATCAAATCAATCTAGGTGTGACTCAATTGCCCCACTTCCCTTTTTCCACTTAACAGAACCATCACTTGCTCCAGTTTTAGCTGAGAACACGGCCATTTCCCAGCTTCTCTTTCACCTGTGACTGAGTTCAGCAGGGAAAATGATGTTCTACAAGTTCTAGATCTTCTCCTTAAGAACAAAAAAACTGCTGGCCGTGAACTCTCTCTGCTCTTCCTGCAGACAGGAATGTAGACATCAGCTTCCCCTGCAGAATATGTAGTTTTATGGAGAAAGGGGAACATTTGAATGGAAAATCAAGTTGCTTTTCCAAAGAAGAAGAGGGGATGGACACTAAGCCACCAAAAGCAAAAACTGTTTACTAAACCCTAGATCAGGGTTTCTTCCCTTCGGGGCTGTCGTCATTTGGGGCAAGATAATTGGGCTTCCCTGGTGGCTCAGCTGGCAAAGCGTCTGCCTACAGTGCGGGAGACCTGGGTTCGATCCATGGTTTAGGAGGATCCTCTGGAGGAGGAAATGGCAACCCACTCCAGTACTCTTGCCTGGAAAATTCCATGGATGGAGGAGCCTGGTAGGCTACAGGTTGCAAAGAGTTGGACACAAATGAGCAACTTCACTGGTTCACTGGAATTTTTTTTTAATTGGGTTAGAGTTCCCTTACAATATCGTGTCAGTTTTGCTGTACAATGAAGTGACTCCACTATCAGTATATATATATATCCCCTCCCTCTTGGACCTCCCTCCCACCTCCCCCATCCCATCCATCTAGGTTATCACAGAGCACCAAGCTGAGCTCCCTATGCTATATTGCAGCTTCCCACTAGCTACCTATTATTCACGCATATATGTGGAATCTAGAAAAATGGTTCAGAGGAACGTATTTGCAGGGCAGGAATAGAGACACAGACATAAGAGAATGGACAGGTGGACACGAGGAGCAGGGAGGAGGGGTAGGATGAATTGGGAGATTGGGACTGATGTATATACACTGCTGCTGCTGCTGCTAAGTCACTTCAGTTATGTCTGACTCTGTGTGACTCCACAGATGACCACGTGTAAGATGGAGAGTTCACTATTGGGGCTCTTTATTGCCCTATACATTGTAAAATATGAGCTGTACCCCTGGCCTCTACCCACGATATACTCTCCGGTTACGAAATAAAACGTGTCTCTAGATACTGCCAAATGTCCCCCGAGATGGGGTGGGGGCCAAAAATCTCCCCTGGTTAAGAATCACAACTCTAGAAAGAGTTTTGAAGCTGGCTTTTCTGCCTCTCATCTTTAGTCTTTTTCTTCCACGGCTGGTAGATAAACATGTCACGCTTGGAAATGATTTTTTTCTGTGTACTCATAGCACAAAATCTAAACTTTCAAGCAAGGCCTACAAAAACGCTTCGCCCAAAACTACCTTGCTCATCATATGTACATTTTTATTCCCATATACCCACTGCTCTGGGGCTTTCCAGGTGGCTCAGTGGTAAAGAATCTGCCTGCCAATTCAGGAGATGCAGGAGACTCAGGTTCGATCCCTGGGTGGGGAAGATTCCCTGGAGGAGGGCATGGCAACCCACTCTAGTATTCTTGCCTGGGAGATCCCATGGACAGAGGAGCCTGGCAGGCTACAGTCCATGGGGTTGCAAAAGAGTTGCACACGACTTAGCAACTAAAGAGCAGCACGCATTGCTCTAGTGATACTGACTTCTCACTATTCTCAAAGTTGCCCTGCTTTTTCTTTCTTTCTTTTTTCTTTTTTTAAGCTCATATGCCTTTGTATATCATATTCTTTCTGCCTAGAATACCATTCTCCACTTTTCTCTTAGGGAAACTCCCCTATATTCTTCAAGACCCAGCTTGAACATGCTTCCTGTGTTCAAAAAAGTCTTTAATTTTCTAAGAAAACTGTCTCTCTGCACAGCTTTGCTCCTCCCTCTAGGGTCATGTATGGCACAATTTGTTGTAATTGTTCATTGTGTTTTTTTCATTTTGGGGGGCGGGGTTCTGGCCACACCACAAGGCATGCTGGATCTTAAGTCCCCCAACAGGGCTTGAACCCGCGCCCCTGCAGTGGAAATGCAGTCTTAACCGCTGGCCCTCCAAGGAAGTCCCCATTCATTGCGTTTGAATTTCTGGTATGCCTGACACAGAGAAGGGGCTCCATCGCTGCTTGGTAAATGGATGCATGAAGCAAGGAAAACCGTCTCAGGTCCCTTTGGATTTCACCAATACAAAGGCAGCTTGGCCAGAGATCACTGGCTTTTAGGAACTCAGAGAAGTTTACAACAGGCGTCTCTGCCACTGAACTGCAAAGCAGGTGGGAGGTGAACCTCGGGATGTGGAATTAAGTACTTTCTGCCCTGCGCCTTGGTAGATGATGGATCAGTGAGCATGAAACGTGCAAGCAGGCATTTGCAGCTGCTGCTGCCAGGGAGATAGTGAACGATGTTCCCCAGAGAAGACCATGGTCTAGTTTGTTACAGGGGAATCTCTGTGAGACAAAACTGGGCACAGTGTGGGCATTCCAGAGCACGGGCTCAAACAAATCCATGTGTCCATTATCTTTTAAAGTCTTGATTTATTGATATTTTAATTATTTATTTGGCTGTGCTGGGTCTTAGTTGCGGCGTGCGGGATCTTTAGTTACATGCCGCACGTGGGATCTGGTTCCCTGACCAGGGATTGAACCCAGGCCCCCTGCACAGGGAGCATGGAGTCTTAGCCACTGACCACCAAATCTTGATTTAAAGAATTTAAAACATATGTTTTGGAGATAGGACAAGAGGAGTCCTACATCGTACCTGAATCATAATTCTAGTGTCCATGTGGCTCTATAAGTCCAAGAGTATGCCCTTTCACATACTCACAAGGCTGGTTTTAACATTATTGCATCTCAGGTCTGTCTCCACTATAGGAGAGGTTTCCTAGTAGAAGATGCCCATGACAACCTAGAAACAGCCTCCCAACTGCCTTTGCTGCTTCTCATCACTAGTCTTCTCGCCAAGCTGGCAGAATAACCTTCCCATTAACACAAATATGCCATGTTTGGGAATGGCAGAGTCAGTTTAGGCTAATAGAAACCTAAGTCGGGTCTGAGAATAATAAAAATGTCACAAGTGATTCACCAACTCTGGTGAGTTTTTTTAAAAACTAAAAATCTTAATTCCGTAGAACTTTATAGCACAACTCTCCACTTTATACCATGGATAAGCCAGATGGAAATTCACCAGCGAGAAGATGGAGAATGAGCAGGAGGCAGGAGAGTCCCTTGAGCTGGTGAGAGGTAGGCAATCCCAGGGTCCCACTGTCACAGCTTGACTGCCCTGTCTGGTGGATCTCAACCTGTCTTCTACATACTAGGACCACCTGGGGAACTTAAAAAATAATGATGCTCCTGCCCCCGTTGAATCAGAATCTCAGGGCATGGTGAATACAGCCTCTGCTTAAATGTCTAATCATATAATATCCGGAGTCTGGAAAGTCTTCTGTTTCATAAGCCGAGTTCCACCAAGTTTATATGGGGCCAGGGAGGCATTGACCCTCTGACCCCACCTCTCTGATCCCCTAAGCTCACCAAAAAAATAAAAAGGATAGTATTACCCAAGGAGTAGAAGGGATGTTGGGCAAGGAAAAATAAAAAAAAACTAATTACTATAGATTTTATAATTTTGCTAGGATGTAAAGTTCATAACACTGGGCCCAAGCAGAAATTACTAGCTTCCTGAGTCTTGGTGGCTCAGTGGCAAAGATCCATCTGCCAGTGCAGGAGACGGGGGTTGGATCCCTGGGTCAGGAAGATCCTCTGGAGGAAGAAATGGCAGCCCATTCTAGTACTCTTGCCTGGAGAATCCCATGGACAGAGGAGCCTGGGAGGCTACAGTCCAAAGGGTTGCAAAGAGTCGGCCACAACTTAGTGACTAAACGACAAATCCTATTTTAAAATGGGTCCAAACTTGCATGGATTTGAGCTTGAACCTCTAAGAAAACAAGGCTGGGGAGCAGAATCTGATACAGGTAACAGCAAAAGGTGTGGGCTTATTTTCTTAACTTTGAGTGAAGGGCATAGAAATTGGTAGGGGAAATTCCCCCCCCTTTTTTTTCTTTGTTATGGTTCTATCTTATAATGTTGGAAACTTGAAGGTAAACATTTATAACACCTCAAAAAAGGTTATACAGGGTCTAGTCAACTGGATTAAGGTATGATTCATAACTTACATGTGTAATTCTGTTTCTTAATCCAAAAAGGCATGATGTTTGTCAGCATTATAACTTAAAGCTTATGAGAAGAACGTGAATGCTGCTTTGGCTCCCTCCTGTTCAGAGATGCAATAATGAAGACGGCAAAGCTTCATATTGTGGCCGTGTATATGGGTGTGATGCAGAGACGGTGCTGACACGCCGCATGAGAAGACTGATAGCCAGCGATCTCACTATGAATCACCCTTGACCTAGGTTCCTGTCTGGATGCCACCTGGATGATATTTTTAAATTTTTTATTTTTCTTTATTATTATTATTGGCTGCAATGGGTCTTTGTGGCTGCACGTGGGCTTTCTTTAGTTACAGTACAAGGGTATCTCATTGTGGTGGCTTCTCTTGTTGCAGCTCATGAGTTTAGGATCCCACGGCACATGGGATCTTCCCGGACCAGGATCGAACCTGAGTGCCCTGCCTTGGCAGGCGGCTTCTTAACCACTGGACTACCAGGAAAGTCCGCATCCAAGTGGTCTTTAGTGAAGAATATCTAGGCTTTGTCAGTTAGGCAAAGTGTCCCTGAGGAACCATGATTCTTACTCACATATCCCAAAGCCCATTTATGAGAGTCAAGAAAGGCAGAACAACAATCATAACTACAACAACAACAATGAATATAAACAGAAATGTGCCTTGGATTTGGTTGTACTATGGGGGCTGTCTACTAAATATTTCACCTGCCATATTTCATCTAACCCCACAATAACCCTGTGAAGCAGAAATTAGATCCAGGTCACTTGGCTGAACTTTGTATGTCTGAGTGAGGTCTTTCAAATGTATCTCTGAAACCAGGCTTTCCCACTTTTATCCACGGCCCCTTGAATTGGGGACCATAGCACTAGCTCCTTAAATGCCTCAACTCACCCCTGGGATCGATGCCTGATGCCCTGTCACCATATCTCCCTGTTGCCAATGGCTTCTTTGGTCTTCTTCCAATCACCTGCTGTTGCCTGCCCCACCCCAGCTCTGGCTGACTCTTAGATTCTACAGGGACTTGGCTTATAGAAGTGAGAGTCCATCTATCTTTTCCCCTCAGGCTTATCTTTTCATCTTGGCATTTTCTCCAAAACCTGTGTCCTTAGTTATACATCTATACTGAGGTCAATGACCTCTGCCCGTTCCCCCTGGTGTGACTGATTTCTGGACTATCCCATGGTAGTTTACAAAAAGAGGTGTTTTATGAAAAAGATGACTTTTCAGACTCCAGGCACATGATTGTATATTTAAGCTCTAGTTATATATGCTTTTGGCTTCCTTGGGGGCTCAGTGGTAAAGAAACTGCCTGCAATGCAGGAGATGCAAGTTCAATTGTTGGGTCAGGAAGATTCCCCGAGAAAAGGGAATGGCAACCCACTCCAGTATTCTTGCCTGGAAAGTCCCATGGATAGAAAAGCCTGGTGGGCTACAGTACATGGGGTCGCAATGAGTCAGACTCAACTAGGTGACTGACACACACACATACACATACACGCTTTCATGCTTATTGTAGCAAATGCTTCTTCTCCCAAAAATGTAAATTATGGATCCTTGTCCTTTGGGAGGTTAGATGCTTCTGTGTTAAAAATATAAATGTGATGTTATAAGTGTTTTTAAAAATAACTTCTACATTTTAAAATTATGTTGTTATAATTAGAACAACATTATAACCTCAGATATGCAGATGACACCACACTTACGGCAGAAAGTGAAGAAAAGCTAAAGAGCCTCTTGATGAAAGTAAAAAAGGAGAGTCAAAAAGGTGGCTTAAAATTTAACATTCGGAAAACTAAGATCATGGCATCCAGTCCAATCACTTCATGGTGAATGGATGGGGAAACAAAGGAAACAGTGACAGACTTTATTTTCTTGGGTTCCAAAATCATTGCAGATGGTGACTGCAGTCATGAAATTAAAAGACGCTTGCTCCTTGGAAGAAAAGCTATGATCAACCTAACAGCAAATTAAAAAGCAGAGACATTACTTTGCCGACAAAGATCCATCTAGTCAAAGCTATGGTTTTTCCAGTAGTCATGAACATATGTGAGAGTTGAACTATAAAGAAAGCTAAGAGCTGAAGAATAGATGCTTTTGAACTGTGGTGTTGGAGAAGACTCTTGAGAGTCCCTTGGACTGCAAAGAGATCCAACCAGTCCATCCTAAAGGAAATCAATCCTGAATATTTATTGGAAGGACTGATGCTGAAGCTGAAACTGAAACTCCAATACTTTGGCCACCTGATGTGAAGAGCCAAATCCCTGGAAAAGACCCTGATGCTAGGAAAGATTGAAGGCAGGAGAAGGGGACGACAGAGGATGAGATGATTGGATGCCATCACCAACTCGATGGACGTGAGTTGAGCAAACTCCGGGAGTTGGTGATGGACAGGGAAGCCGGGCATGCTGCAGTCATGGAGTCACAGAGTCGGACACAACTGAATGACTGAACTGAATTATAACATGATATTTTTCATTTCTTATAGAAAGTTGTAAAATTCAGGTAAATGTAATGAAACAAAATCACCTGAAGTCCAATGACCCAAAGATAGATAATCACTGTTAAATTTGGTGTATCTGGTAAATGGTCTTAAGCCTTTACACACCCATAAAACAACATATATACAAAATGGGATTATACCTAATATAGTTTTATATTTCATTTAATATTTTCCTGCTAGCATTTACCCATGTCATTAACATTATCTTCCCCAGATTTCTTGAGGGACAATTAACAAATACAATTATATTTAAAATGTACAATGTGATGCTTTCACATAGATACATGATGTAAAGTTATCACTACAAACTGAGTTTCCCTGGTGGTCCACTGGTTAAGAGTCTGCCTTATAATGCAGGGGACTCAGGTTCCATCCCTGGTCAGGGAACTAAAAATTCCACATGCCTCAGAGTTACGAAGCCCGTGGGCTGCAATTAGTGAGCCCGCGAGCCACAGCTAGAGGATTCCCGAACTGCAAGGAAAGAGCCCCTGTGCCGCAATTGAGACCCAATGTACACAAATAAACATTTAAAAAAATTTACTACTATCAAGTTAATTTACACATTCCCCACTTCACAGTTACCTTTTTGAATGTATGTGAGAATGCTTAAGATCACGGTCCTAGCAAATTTCAAGAGTACAAATTTAGTTGTAGCATACAGGATCTTCGATCTTCGTTGTGGCAGGTAGGTTCTTTCCTTGGGGCATTGGATTTATTAGCTGTGGCATATTATATCTATAGTTTCTTGACCAGGGATCCAACCCTGGCCCCCTGCATTGGGAACAGAGTCTTAGCTACTGGACCACCAGGGAAGTCCCCAAGAGCACGAATATTATTTATCATAGTCACTATGCTACACATTAGATTTTCAGAATGTATCCATCTTAGATCTGAAATTTGTTCCTCCCACTCTCCGCCCCTCAGCCCCAACCGGCTTTTATGTCACAGCATGCAGCTTGCTCAGATCACTGTTTCTGGACCAGGGATCAGACCCATGCCCTCTGACATGGAATCATGGAGTCCACCACTGGATTGCCAGGGAATTCCCTGGAATTTGTACCCTTTGACCAACATCTCCCTGTTCTCCCAGTGCCCCCAACTTCTGGCACTACGCTCTGCTCTGATTCTATGAGTTCAACTCTGTTTTTTTAAGGGTCCATATATAAGTGATAGCATACAGTATTTGTCTTTCTCTATCTGACTTATTTCAAGCACAATATCTTTCAGGTTTATCCATGCTGTTGCAGATAGCAGAATATCCTTTTTTTCTAAGTCTATATAATATTTTATTATAGATGAATAGATAGATAGGTGTTAATAGATATCACATCTTCTTTTTCCATACATCTGTTGATGGACATTTAAGTTGTCTCCATATCTTGGCTTTTGGAAATAGTGCTGTAATGAACATGGGGGTCCAGATATCTCCTTAAGACCGTGATTTCACTTCCTTTTGATGAAAACCTAGAAGTGGAATTGCAAGATCAAATGGTAGTTTTATTTTTAATTTTTTGAGAGACTTCCACACAAGTTTCCATTGTGGCTGTACCAGTCTATATTCCCACCAACAGTGTACAAAGATTCCCTTTCCTGTGTACATCCTTACCAGCACTTATCACTTGTCTTTCTGATAATAAACTCCCTAGCTGGTGTGGACTGATACTTCATGGCAGTTTTTATTTGCATTTCCCTAATTAGTGATACTGAGCATATTTTCATGTGCCTGCTGACCATCTGTATATCTTCTTTGGCAAAATGTCTATTCAGGTTCTCTACCCATTTTTTTAATCTGATTGCTTGCTTATTTTTTAAATTTTGAGTTGCATGAATTCTTTGACTATTTTTAATATTATCCCCTTATTGGATATATCATTTGCAAATATTATATTCCCATTCAGTAGACTGCCTTTTCATTTAGTTGATGATTTCCTTCTCTATGCAAAAGCTTTTTAATTTGATGTAGTCCCATTTATTTATTTTTGCTTTTCTTGCCCTTGCCTGAGGAGACAGATCAAAAAAAGATATTGCTGAGACTGATATCAAAGAGTTTACTGCCTGTGTTTCCTTCTACGAGTTTTATGGCTTCACGTCTTAAATTTAAGTCCTTAATCCATTTTGTGTTGATTTTCTTATCAGTGTAAGATAAGGGAGGTTAAAGCGTCTGCCTCCAATGCGGGAGACCCAGGTTCAATCCCTGGGTTGGGAAGATCCTCTGGAGAAGGAAATGGCAAACCACTCCAGTATTCTTGCCTGGAGAATCCCATGGACTGAGAAGCCTAGTAGGTTACAGTCCACGGGGTCGCAAAGAGTCGGACACGACTGAGTGACTTCACCTCATTCAATTTTTCCAACACCATTTATTGAAGAGATAGACCTTTTCCCATTGTATATTCTTGGCACCTTTGTGAAAATTAGTTATCTGTATCATTAAAATTCTTTGCATGTTCACTAACTATGTAATACTCTACCTTATACATGTACTATGAATTATTTAATCATTTCCAGATAAACTAATCATATCCAGAGCCTTAGGTTGATTCTACCAATAAATGTGCTGCAAGAAACAAACTGCATAAATTTTTATGTGCAATTCTATGTCCTTAAATGGAATCCTAGGTGTAGAATCATTAGATGAAAAAAAAGGATAAGATTATCTAAAACAGTAGTTAATGGATATTTTGGTCTCAGGGTACCTTTGCACTCTTAACTACTGTCGATCTATAGAGATTTTGTTTATATTGGTTATAACTACTGATATTATATTCGAAATTTTAATGACAAATTAAAGATTTATTACTTCATTTAAAACTAACAACAAGGTCTTCCTGGGTGGTCCAGTGGTTAAGAATCCGCCTGCCAGTGCAGCAGACACGGGTTCAACCCCTGGCCCGGGAAGATCCCGCACGCTGAGGGGCAACTAAGCCCATGCATCAGAACTAGCGTGGAACCCTGGACACCCTAGAGCCCAAGCACTGCAACTAAAGAAACCCCTCACGTAGCAGTGAAGACCCAGCCGAGCCGAAAGAAAGATGAAAAAACAACCCAAAACCCCAAACCTTACAATAAGACACCCATTCTTTTTGAACAAATGGATGAGTCAGTGGAGGTGCAAGTCAAGCATGCAAATTGCCTGCAAGGAACTAAAGACATTTTCAGTTTCTAGTGATCCTACTCACAAAGATGGAAAATGGAGGTGCAGGGAATTCCCTGGTGGTCCCAGTGGTTAGGACTCCGAGCTGCCAATGAAGAGAGCACCAGTTCAGTCCCCGGTCAGGGAACTAAGATCCTGGAAGTCGAATGATGTGGCAAAAAGAAAAAAGAAAATGGAGGCACAGAGGTGTGGGGACGAGGCAGCCCTAACAGACGCAGAAGTGGGACAGGTGGGGAGTCTGAGAGAGTTAGTCTGTCTTCCCACAGGACACACAGAAAATTTTCAAGGCTCCAGCCCATGCAGTGAAACTTCAAAGGCTTAAGCTATAGTCTTCCTTCTCAAACTTCTAAAATGCCTTATAAAATACCTCCTTTACAGAGTTTTAAATACCTGCTTTATGGGATTCTTTTACAAACATGAAGCCACTTATTCTCAAAACCCAACAATGAGATAGGCTAGACAGATAGATAGGAATTCTCTCCCTATTCACAAGAAAACTGAAGCCCTGAGAGGTTACCTGACTCGGCTCAGGTCCCTGGGGTGTTCTGGGGGGAGGACTGGAGTCACCACCCACCCATCCGCCCTCCCCACCCCTCTCATTGTTCACCCAGCCATGGTGCCCATTGATTTCGCAGGGTGAAATTGTTGGCTCATCAGTCTGGCTTCTAAATCTGCTGCTTCTAAAAGTGAAGAAAAGGTATAAAAAGTACAAGTTATTCCCTAGGCTACTAGGCAGGTGTTTAGTTTTGATCTGGGGTGATCAGGCCCCTCTCACCTTCTATTTTTCCCTGAGAGACGGAACATACAAATAGACAATGGCCAAACTGTCTAAGACAATAGAATTCTGACTCACAACTTTTACCATAACTAGCCGGGAAAACCAAACCAGTCAGCTTCCAACTCAGCAGCCCCAGTGCCAACCTGAGAAAGCCAAAGATGCCCCCCAAACCAATCACACAGGATACCCTGCTTTTTGGTAGCCCAAGTCCACCCTCCCCATGCCAAGGACCTCCAGCCAGGGCACCTCCAAAGCCTTCCCTTTTCCTCATTATGAAGCTTCCCCCCTCCCCCTCCACTCCCTCTGCCCTGAGGCTCTGCCTAATGCAAGAGGCGGTGGCTGCCTCTCTCCCCACAGCAGGCTCCATATAAATAGTCTCTGTGCTCATTTGGCTCCTCAGCTTATTTCCACACCACCGAATACGCAGGGTGAAATTGTTGGCTCATCAGTCTGGCTTCTAAATCTGCTGCTTCTAAAAGTGAAGAAAAGGTATAAAAAGTACAAGTTATTCCCTAGGCTACTAGGCAGGTGTTTAGTTTTGATCTGGGGTGATCAGGCCCCTCTCACCTTCTATTTTTCCCTGAGAGACGGAACATACAAATAGACAATGGCCAAACTGTCTAAGACAATAGAATTCTGACTCACAACTTTTACCATAACTAGCCGGGAAAACCAAACCAGTCAGCTTCCAACTCAGCAGCCCCAGTGCCAACCTGAGAAAGCCAAAGATGCCCCCCAAACCAATCACACAGGATACCCTGCTTTTTGGTAGCCCAAGTCCACCCTCCCCATGCCAAGGACCTCCAGCCAGGGCACCTCCAAAGCCTTCCCTTTTCCTCATTATGAAGCTTCCCCCCTCCCCCTCCACTCCCTCTGCCCTGAGGCTCTGCCTAATGCAAGAGGCGGTGGCTGCCTCTCTCCCCACAGCAGGCTCCATATAAATAGTCTCTGTGCTCATTTGGCTCCTCAGCTTATTTCCACACCACCGAATGGGTAATGAAGGATGTTACAAAACTCAGTTATGAAAAAAGCATCAGTTCTTCAACATTTGTAAAGCCCTTTACAGTCGTCCTAGTATGACTTACAAAAACCCTTTGTGAAGTCCTGCTAGCCCCATTTTAGAGCTGAGAAAATTGAGAAGGAACCAGAAGATTAAGTCCTTTGGCTAATTTGCTGGAGCTGGGATCAGAACAGAACACCCCCTCCCTCCCCACCCCCACTGTTGTTTGAGGTCTGTTGTTTATCCACCGAGCTCAGCCTGCACTTTGGGATCATTACCATTTTAAAGCATTTTACTCTGGGTTGAGTGAATATTAAGAAGTAGATCACATTTCAGCCTGGCCGGCGCTAAAGTATTGTTTTTAGTTGTTTTTCTAAGTCTTAGTAGACGCCATATGGGCTCCATTAACTTTACTATGTAGCACAATTTGGAAGATCGTTTCTTTTCCAAAATATTTTTCACCGTCATTTAGCATTTTAAAGTTCAGCACACACATCAACCCTTGATACTTGTTTTTCTCAAAGCTGTGCCCTTTTTCTCTCCCCGGCAAGCGGGGAGCGAGGGAGGCCATAAATCCAGCCAAGGGTATATTGTGTTATTGCGGCTGGGTGGGGTGTTGCGAGGGGGGAGTGTAACCTGCCCTTGCAGGACAAAGTCCTCCTAATGCAAAGGCTTTCCTTTTTTTAAAAAGAGAGCAGCTTTTGGCTTCCTCCTCCCCTGCCCCGCTTCAAGGCCAAAGATTGCTGATGATGTTGACTGGAGATGAGAAGAAAGCCAAGATGCTCAGAAAACTGACTTGAGTTTCGAGAAGGCCTGCCTGGAAGGCAGGGGCAGGATGGACTGCATCATTGTAGTTCCATGCCAGCTCCCCAGAATGCAACAGCCCCTGCTCCTCCTCACCTGGGGGCAGCGAGAAAGGAGGCTGTGTGGCTGCAGTGTTGGCTTTGTAGGCCGCCGCACCTGGTGCGCCCAGCAGGGGACACTGTAAGTGCTTTGTTATGGACATGAGCTGAGGCTGATAAACTTTGCACCGTGTAGTTTCATTAGTGCTTCCCTGATAGCTCAGCTGGCAAAGAATCTGCCTGCAATGCAGAAGACCCTTGTTCAATTCCTGAGTCAGGAAGATCCGCTGGAGAAGGGATAGGCTACCCACTCCAATGTTCTTGGGCTTCTCTTGTGGCTCAGCTGGTAAAGAATCCACCTGCAATGCAGGAGACCTGGGTTCAATTCCTGGGTTGGGAAGATCCCCTGGAGAAGGGAAAGGCTACCCACCCCAGTATTCTGGCCTGGAGAATTCCATGGACTATATAGTCAAACATGACTGAGCCACTTTCACTTTTCACTTTCATAGTTTCATTAAATATTAAACAATGACATCATTCGTGGATAATGGTTCATCTGGAATCCTCTCATTCACCTATGCACCCTCACTGTCTCCCTAGCCACATCTTAGTTGCAGCATGTGGGATCTAGTCCCCTAACCAGGGATCAAACCCAAGCCCCGTGCATTGGGAAGGTAGAATCTTAACCATTGGACCACCAGCGAAGTCCCCTCCATTCCCTCACTTCTTATATGCTAGCGCCTACTTCTATTTTTTTATATTATCATTTTAGATTTCTTAGGTTTGGGGTTTGTTTATTATTATTAGGTAAAAAAATGCATCAAGGGGATTCACTGGTGGGCTGGTGGTTAAGACTATGCTTCCACTGCAGGGGGTGCAGGTTCCATCCCTGGTCAGGGAACTAAGATCTTACATACCATGAAGTGTGGCCCATAAAATCAAATGTCTGCAAATGTGTGTGATCAGGTACGTATTGTGATGGCTGGTCAGGGCTTCTTTTTACCTCTGATGGTGGGAGTGAGTTTTCAGCAATTGTGAGAACAGGCCAAACACTAAGGTGGCACAGGGGTAAAGAATCCACCTGCCAATGCAGGAGACGCAAGAGACTTGGGATTCCTTCCTGGGTCGGGAAGATCCCCTGGAGAAGGGAATGGGTACCAACACTAAGGTGGCACAGGGGTAAAGAATCCACCTGCCAATGCAGGAGACGCAAGAGACTTGGGATTCCTTCCTGGGTCGGGAAGATCCCCTGGAGAAGGGAATGGGTACCCACTCCAGTATTCCTGCCTGGAAATCCCATGCACAGAGGAGCCTGGCAGGCTATAGTCTATGGGGTCGCAAAGAGTCAGACACGACCACAACTGAGCATGCACACACACACACACACACACACACACACACCCCTAGATCACAAACAATAACAAGTCTAGAAGAGGTTCAATCTAACAGACATTTACTGGCAACTTATTCAATGCACAAGCTGGCAATACTTGTCACAGTATCAAAAGCAAGGATGGAGAGGCAGAGGAGACTGGGCAAGGCCTTCCATTCTCTGAGCTGTATCTTTTTATCCCTCACCGCACTGTAGTTAGGACTGATGAGAAAAAAAAAGGCATGAGCGCCAGCCACAAGTAGCAAACAATAAGTGACGCTAGTAGATAAAAAGAAGAATGAGATGGAGTGCTGGTTTTCCAGTATTTCTCAGTATTGCTGGGAAACCAGACTGTCCACATAAAAAGGTGAACACAAATATAATGTTACAGAATCATGTTGCTGGCTCTTAACAAAGACAGCATTTGCATATAAGCACTGACATAGAATTTAGATTTTAACCAGTCCTCTGCATCCACATTTTCGAATGTTTAATTGTAAATGGACATTTCTCATTGAGAACAGATGAAAAACAAGGGTTTACTGGGATTTCCCTGTTAGTCCAGTGGTTAAGACTCTGCGCTTCCACTGCAAGGGGCCCGGGTTCAGTTCCTGGTTGGGGAACCAAGGTTCCATATGCTATATATGTGCACAGGCTGGGTCGCTCAGTCATGTCCGACTCTTTGTGACCCCATGGACTGCAGCCCGCCAGGCTCCTCTGTCCATGGGATTCTCCAGGCAAGAATCCTAGAGTGCATTGCCATGCTCTTCTTCAGGGCATCTTGCCCCTCATTGCAGGCAGATTCTTTACTATCTGAGCCACCAGGGAAGCCCATGAGGCACAGCCCAAAACAAAATGTTTACTAAAGATATTATAAACTACATAAGATACAATGAGATTGAAACTCAAAATTAAACACCTCCTTCCCCAAAGTCTGGGTATATGTATTACAAGATGTGCTATTTCAATAGAGACACAGTCCTGCTCACAGTAGGACAGCTTGGTGGAAAGAATATGAATTAGAAGGTTTTAGTTTTGACTCTTTTGCTAACCAACAGTATAATCTGGGGACAGATAATATAGATTCTGGGCTTTATTTTGGCAATAAATGTGCTTTAAAAGTTGCCTTTAATTTAAACAAAAATGTAGCCACTGTGGAAAAGAGTATGGAGGTTCTTCAGAAAGCTAAAAATAAAGCTGCCAAATGATCCAACAGTCCACTTCTTGGCATATATCTGGACAAACTTACAATTGAAAAATATACATGCATGCTTATGGTCATAGCAGCGTTATTCACAATGGCCAAGACATGGAAGCAACCTAAATGTCCACCAACAGATGAATGGATAAAGATATGGTATACACACACACACACACACACACACACACACACACAGGAATATTACTTAGCCAAAAAGAAGGCAGTAATGCTATTTTCAGCAACATGGATAGGCCTAGAGATGATCCTACTAAATAAAGTAAGTCAGAAGACAAATATCAAGTGACATCACTTATATATGAAATCAAAATATGAATACATGAACTTAACTATGGGACAGAAACAGACACACAAACATGGGGATCAGCAGTTGCCACCAGGCTGTAAACCAACTATTCGTAAATAAAATAAACTTTAAAAAATTAACCAAAAAAAAGCACCCACAAAAACCCCTTCTGGCAGCTCACCTTCTCTGAAGGCTAAGTAACTTGTACTACTTTAACTCTAAGAAGAGAAATAAACAAAATCAAAGTGCTTATCTATGGATTCCTCAGCACATGGTCTTCATCACAATACGAGTACACATTTCATCACCGTGCACCTGGACTGCATTCCATTCTCCTAAGAACCATGCATAGGAGTGCGGTCCTGCTGGATTTCCTCTTCATGATATAGAAGCTGTTACACATCCAGTCGATTACATTACTGCTGGTTGCTGAAAGGCAGGAACTTCAACAAACAGGTTTTAAAATTCACTCATGATCATTTATTGGGTGTAGTGAGCTCCAGGCACACAATGAATATAAAAGAACCAGAGGAGTATTGCTCTCAAACACATGATATTATATATAAACCGATACACCCTAAGAGGCCATGGAAATGTCCTGCTGATGGGATATATCGAGAGCCGCGCCAGAAATCCAGGAGGAAGAGTACCTCTCCTGGGATGCTGGGAAGACTGCGGTGGAGGTGATGTTTGAGTTGAGTCTTGAAAGAAGAGTGGAAATTTGCCAGGTGAAGGGGGCTATTTACAAGCAGAGGGAACAGGATGTCTCATGAAGTGCCTGGCGCTTTTGTGAAATAGTGAGAAGGTGTGTGTAGCTGCAGCCCAGGTTTCATGGGAGGGAAGGCAGCCGGAGGACAGTGAGGTTGGGGCTAGAACATGGGAGCCTTTCCGGCTACATTCAGTGGGGGATCGCCCCACCAGGGAATGGGGCACCGAGGTGAAATGCAGGATGTCCCGCATGTGTCGTGTTTTAAGGGAACTAGAGGTTGAACGGAGGGAGTACGTAATTTGGGAGCAGAGGGAGGAGAAACAGGTTAGGGAGACCAAACAGGAGGCGGCAGTGGGAAGGGTCGACTTTGAGAAGCAAAGAGAATAGATAACACACGGTAAACACTGGCTCTGGAGGCTGAGGGACAGGGAGAACCCAAGTCTGACTCGAAGCTGCTCAGTACCGGGGAGACTGGGTGGCTGGTATTAACCCAGATGCGAGAACGTGGACCCGATGGATTCTCTACAAAGAGTGACCTCTAACTTTGGCACAGGTGGCCAGGGACCGATCAGGAAAATAGGACAACAGCAGCTGAGAAGCCTGCTCCAGAATGAGGCCTCTGATCTCTTAATTTCCATGCTCTGGCTTATGGTATCTATTATTTGGTTCAATACTACTTGAAAGCTGTTATCTAAAATATATCTGATCCACTGCAAACTTCTTTTATTGTTGTTGTTACACTGCTTATCTTTCCAGTTATGACTGTAAGAGTGGGAACTCTGGAGCCAGATCACCCAGCAAGTTGGTGTTGCCTTATTTGATCAGTTGTGCCCGACTCTTTGTGAACCCATGGACTGTGGCGGGCCAGGTTCCTCTGTCCATGGAATTCTCCACTCAGGCAAGAATATTGGAATGGGTTGCCATTCCCTTCTCCAGGGGATCTTCTCAACCCAGGGATCAAATCCAGGTCTTCTGCATTGCAGGCAGATTCTTTACCATCTGAACCACCAGGGAAGACCTCACCCAGCAAGTAAGCTCAGGCAAATCGTTAAGCCTTTTTGTGCCTCAGCTTCCTCATCTGCAAAATGAGGATAAAAATTCCTCATGAGGTTGTTACAGGAACAAAGTGAGTTAATATACATGAAAGGGCACCTGGCATACAGTGTAAGTATCTTGTGAGTGTTTGCTATCCTTATTAATAAGTAATGGAATATTTGACTGGAAGTAGTACACATCAGTTCAGTTCAGTTCAGTCACTCAGTTGTGTCTGACTCTTTGCGACCCCATGAACCTTAGCACACCAGTCCTCCCTGTCCATCACCAACTCCTGGAGTTTACCCAAATTTATTTCCGTTGAGTAGGTGATCCATCCAACCATCTCATCCTCTGTTGCCCCCTTCTCCTCCTGCTCTCAATCATATTAGAGATTTATTTTCACAGAATAAAATTGGAAGTGGGCAGTTACAGGTTGGTGCTGTTGCTTCACCAACTTATCAAGGACCAGACTCTTTCCACATTCCACTCTCCACTGTCAGTTTGTTAGTGATTTCTTCCTCATGGTGGCAGAAAGGCTGCAGTAGCTCCATGTCTACTCTTCATCATTGGTTTGTTAGGGATTTCTTCCCTCCTGGTGGTAGAAAGGCTGCAGTAGCTCCAAGTAGTAAGCCCTCACGAGCATCATTCCAAGCAGGAAATAGGGGCTCTTTACCTTGTGCAGGCCTCACTTACCAAGGAGGGTAACCTTTCCTAGAAGCCCCCAGTAGGTTTCCTTTCAGCTAGAAGGGTCACAGGCCTATCCCTAAATGCAGCAGGGGCTGGGGAAGAATCTGGCACTTCCAACCAATAAAAAAATGAGGCAAAAGTGGTGCTGGGCTGCCTGCTGCAAGGAAAATCCACAGTGCCCCCTACAGTCTGGAAGCCGAAGATTTCAAGGCTGCCTCACTCAGGCCAGGGGGAACTGAGAAGTAAGAACATAGCGGTATTCATCCAGAGTCAATAAACTTCATAGGCTTTATCCTTCAGGTTTATCCTTTGTTCCTTTACCCTTTTTTAGCTTTCTTTTCTGAAATATTGTTTGTTTATTTATGGCTGTGCTGGGTCTTAGTTGCTGTGTAGACTTTTCTCTAGCTGTGGCGAGTGGGGACTTCTCTCTCGTTGTGGAGTGTAGGCTTCTCACTGTAGCGGCTTCTCCTGTTGCAAAGCATGAGCTCTAGGATGCCCAGGCTTCAGCAGCTGGGCTCCAGCGCACAGGCTGAGTAGTCGTGGTGTACCGGATTAGTTGCTCCATGGCATGCGGGATCTTTCCAGACTAGGGATGGAAGCCAGGACTCCTGCATTGGCAGGTGGGGTCTTTACCACTGAGCCACCAGGGAAGCCCTGGTCGTTTGCTTCTGTGAGAGTTTGCTTTTTGACCTAGGTGAGTCACTTGATGAGATATGGAGAGAAGATATCTTTGAGCTGGGGGCCTAGTCTTCTCATCTGTTCCAGGCTGTCACTCTCCTTCACTGGAACCAAAGGAAGAGGTACATAAATTTAGTTCACTTGGTCGAGAAGCTTGGATAGGCCAGTGACTCTGAAAGGTATTTCAAAGGAAACAGATGCAGGCTTCTCCCCCTTTGACTGCCCTGTGCAGCCTCTCACCCACAGTGACGGGCTAATAAGCAGAGAATGATGTCAGAAGAGCTACTCTTTCTCCCAGGAAAGGACGTCTCAGCTCAGCGGTTCCCCTACAATCCAAACCCAAAAGCCAGCGGTGAGGCCCATAGCATCTCTTGTCCAGGTTCCCAATTCAGGTTCTCCATCCCAAGAAAGACTGCAAGCTGGGTGGAGAACTACAGAAGAACCAGGAGGAGGCCTTTATAAAAGCCACTGAAAGCCTTATTTCCACTATCCGATTGTTAACAAAAAGAGGAGAAATGTTCAAATTCCAAGGCACTTAGTTACTAATCTGATTCTGGTCTACATGTGGATATTCAATAAATACTTGTTAAATTAAATTGAGTCAAGGTTTTATTTATTCAACCTACTTAAAGCTTATGTAAACCCCTTGGAGATTTGTGTCAAGCTGTTAAGTTGGAAAATATATGAAAAGAGTATTTTCAATAGGCCAGCTTTCCTCTTAATGAGCTTTATGAGCTTAGTGTAAACCAGGGAGGAGGGGGAGGGGGTACCAGGCAAGGGGATGGGAAGGAGGGAGGAGAAAAGCCAAGCCTGCTTCTGTCTTTGTCTACATTTGCCTTCCTGGGCTCTACTTATTAACCAGCTACTGCCCTCTAGCGGTCACTGTATAAATTCTCACATGAATCCCACTTTTGTCTTTAAAAACCCTGATGACACAAGGAAGCGACCAAAATCTCTTGCTTTGCAAGTTAGTAAATTAAAGTCCAGAGAGGTGAGGTGTCAAAGTGACCCAGGCAGCCTCCTGAATTCCCAGTTACCCCAGTTTCACTTCAGACGCTGTCATAACTAATCAATAAAAATTGCAGCATACTAATCAAAGGTCCGTAAAGTCAAAGCTATAATTTTTCCAGTAATCATGTGTGGATGTGAGAGCTGGAGCATAAAGAAGAGAGCCAAAGAATTCATGCTTTCAGACTGTGGTGCTGGAGAAGACTCTTGAGAGTCCCTTGGACTGCAAGGAGATCAAGCCAGTCGATATTAAAGGAAATCAACCCTGAATATTCACTGGAAGGACTATTGCTGAAGCTGAGGCTCCAATACCTGGGCCATCTGAAGTGAAGAGCTGACTCGTCGGAAAAGACCCTGATGCTGGGAAAGACAGACTGAAGGCAAAAGAAGGGGAAGGTGAGATGGTTAGATAGCATCACTGACTCAACGGACGTGAATTTGAGCAAACTCCAGGAGATAGAGGAGGACAGAGAAGCCTGGTACGCCACAGTCCACGGGTTCACAAAAGAGTCCGACATGACTTAGCAACTGAACAACAAAATCATTCAGTAATGCAGGCAGACCTCAGAGGTGCTGTGGGTTCGGTGCAGTAAAGTGACTACGGCAAGAAAGTGAGTCACACAAATTTTTTTGTTTCCCAAAGCCTACAGTTACATTTACAACATACTGAGTAGTAAGTGCAATAGCACTGTCTAAAAAAAAAGTTACACCTTACTTAATATTAAAATGTTGCTAAAAAGAATGCTAACCATCATCTGAGCCTTCAGCAATTCATAGCAGTAATATCAAAGATCATTAATTACAAATCCCGAGAACCAATACAATAATTATGAAGAAGCCTGAAATATCACGAGAATTAACAAAAATGTGACACAGAGACAGGAACTGAACGAACGCTGTTGAAAAATGGTGCCAACAGACTTGCTTGAAGCAGGGCTGTCATAAATCTTCAATTTGTAAAAAATGCAGTGTGCACACTGCAAGATGTGATAAAGTGAAGAACACTAAAATGGGGGATGCCTGTCATTTTAAGTGTTATCTGTTATTTCCATTGTTATTCCAAATAAGGCCAAAATTGACTATCGGTCAAGTTTAGATAAGGAATTATAAATCATTCTGTTACATTTTAAACTTACTTAAGTTTAGAAAATGCCTGTATATTTTATTTCTTTGAAAAAAAAAAAAAGCTAGAACAGACCCAAAGTAGATTTGGCCGTGTATCAGAACTCACTTATCATTGTCTCCATGCAGGCTAATATTCTGCTAGAATTCTCCCTAAGGACACCCTTTTGCTCACTGATGGGAAAAGGCCGGGGGTGGGGGGGTTGTCATTTTAACTTAGAACACATATTTTCATCATTTAATCATTTTGCTGGTGGAAATAAATTTGAAGTTATCCAACGGGATGTGTCATTTACAGGAAGATTACTGAGTACCAAAAGATTTATTCAAATACTTAATTGGAAGGAACTACATCTGGAATAAGTTTTATTGGAATTCTTATAAAAAGGAAAGTAAATCCATTAGAATTAATATCATAAACAGTCAACTTTATCGGGAACCAGAAACATTAGTGAAATGGAGCCTAGGAATCCTAACCCTTTTTCTCTGTAAAAAAGCCAGTCGCTTTCCAATTTATGTGGCAATTATTCTTTATTGCTTTAGGTAGAGCTTTGTTTTCATCTAATGGTTTAGAGACAGATCACTCAGGCCACCCCATTTGTTTCTTGCCCCCCCTTTCTCTTTAAAGAACAAGCAAAAAGAACGCAGTAAGAGATATCTGCCTGTCTTCAAAACACCTGAAAAATCCTGCAAAGATCAGAAAGTCAGCAGAAACTCGCTGCAGTGAGGCTAGCAGTAACTACTCGAATTAAGAGACAGCTAGTGTTCTCCTTAAATGTCAACATAGATGCCATTGATTAAATAATCAAGCCTCGAGTAACGTTTTCTGCGGAGGGATTCTAGGAGCATTCTGCCCAAGAGGGCCAGGCCTATGGCAAGAAAGAGGACCCCGAAGAGCACAGTCCCAATCAGGAGCCACTGCTCCAAGGTAAGGCCTTGCTGGCTTCCTGGGGCATTGCTCAAGGAGAGGTCGCCTGCACTGGCTTTCCCATTCTCCTGGGAAGATGTCATATTTGTAGCAGGAGAATCCACACTTGACAAAGGAAATGTAACAGAGGCCCCGGCATCCTCCATGCTCCAAGTCAGATGGGCGATGTCTTGAAAGGGCACTGTGGCGGGTGGGCCTCGCGAGTCCATGGATGCCCTGGAGAGGGAAGTCGAAACTGCAGTTGTGATCGTGCTAGTGATTGTGGCTACGGCTGGGGCGGAGGTGGCTCTCTGAGGCTGCCAAGTCAGAGGTGGCATCACTGCCGTGTTGGTGGCAGGGAGGGATGTGGAGAGAGACTTCAGAGTGGCCGGGATGGTGTGCAGAGAAGACACCGCCATCGTAGAGGGGAATGCTGTCACGTTTTCAGGCAGCAGATTAGCTATTGCTGGTCCTGAGGAAGACTGTGACATCTGAGAGTGGCCTTCTTCTTTATAATCAGATGACGATGGACTCTCCAGATTAATCTTGAGTAGTTTCTCCAAGTGATCCGAGGATCCAGACGTCTGAGAAAATGAATCTCTCCATAAGACTGTGGGCTCCGAGTTATGGGCTGGAGGCTGGGGAGTGGGAGTGATGGCATGGGAAGACACACCAGAGAACACGGAGTTTTCCTGGGTTACCTCTGGGCTTGGCAAATCATTCTGGCCAAAGATGGGAAATCTGAAAATGGAAAGAAAATAATAGGAAGACTTCGACATTTTCATATGAAGGGAGGACAGAAGAGACAAATGTTATCAGCTTATTCAATAAGACCTCAGACTGTTGCTACCTGATAGTTCCTGGTACGTGGATGGGGGCTAAGTCACTTCAGTCGTACCAGACTCTTTGTGACCCTATGGGCTGTAGCCCGTCAGGCTCCTCTGTCCATGGAATTCTCCAGGCAAGAATACTAGGGTAGGTTGCCATGCCCTCCTCCAAGGGATCTTTCAGATCCAGGGATCAAACCTGAGGCTCCTGCATTGCAGGTGGATTCTTTACCACCAAGCAGTCAGGGAAGCCCAATATTTCATGGTGCAAGGACCTGGCCTCTCCTGCATAAGTTCTGGTTTATTTCAAGAGTGATGGCACACAGGTTTATTTCTAGAGTGATGGCACCTTCCTTCTAGAGGAAGGAGGAGCTGGGAGGGGCCAGAAAAGATGCTAAGAGGAGTTCAGTGGGGGCAGCAAGGGTTTCCCAGGTGGCACAGCGTTAAAGAATCTGGCTGCAATGCAGGAGACAGGGGGTTAATCTCTGGGTCAGGAAGATCCCCTGGAGGAGGAAATAGCAACCCACTCCAGTATTCTTGCTTGGATCTTAGTTCTCTGACTAGGAATGGAACCCATGCCCCTAAGTGTGGAGTCTTGATCATGGGACCACCAGGGAAGTCCGTTCCTTTTGACTCTTGAAGATTAAAGTTCTATAGCCAGTATCTCAGGTTCTGAAGACCGTGGACCAGTATCTGAAGTCACGCTGGCCATGTGGCTGACATAAAAAGACAATCACAGTCCCAACTCCTGCAGAGGAGGAACCAGCCTCAGATGCTCCTCCTGCTTGAGAAAGGTGAGAATTTTGCTCTTTGTCACACATGCTGTTTATAACAACTTGAACTGAAAAGGCCAGTTAAAGCAATCTGGGGTAGGGAAAGGCCAGATGAATTGCACCATATTATTCTGCTACTTAGACTTCCCAGGTGGCATTAGTGATAAAGAACTCGCCTGCCATTGGAGGAGATATAAGAGACTTGGGTTCCTGGGTTGGGAAGATCCCCTGGAGGAAGGCATGGTAACCCACTCCAGGATAGAGAAGCCTGGCAAGCTACAGTCCATAGGGCTGCAAAGTCGTGAACACAACAGAGGGAACTTAGCATGCGCTCACTCTGCTACTGGGCTAATCATTACACTTCAGTAAGAACTGTAGACCTGGAAAATCCCATGGGTGGAGGAGCCTGCTGGGCTGCAGTCCATGGGGTCGCTAAGAGTCGGACATGACTGAGCGACTTTCCTTTCACTTTTCACTTTCACACACTGGAGAAGGAAATGGCAACCCACTCCAGTGTTCTTGCCTGGAGAATCCCAGGGACGGGGGAGCCTGGTGGGCTTCCGTCTATGGGGTTGCACAGAGTGGGACACAACTGAAGTGACTTAGCAGCAGCAAGAACTGCAGAAACACAAGGAAGGAAGCAAAGGAATTTTCTAGAATTCACTGGTCCATTCTCCTCTGTTCTCTTTTCCCTCTTCTATTTCAACTCCCCTCAATACCAATTCTAGACCAGCCCTCACTCTCCTCTCTCCTAACAAATAGATCCAGAGGCACATTCACACTTGTGACATCTTTGACTGCTCTCTAAACTTCACACCACTTGAGGTCCTTTAGAACTGTCACTTATTAATCCATCTAGGACAGGGGTCAGCAAATTATGGCCCGAGAGCCAAATCTAGCCTGCCATCTCTCTCTCTATTTTTTTTTTCTCAATTTGCCTGTGCTGGGTCTTAGTTGCAGCAATATGGGGTCTTTAGCTGCAGCACTTGAACTCTTAGTTGCAGCATGTTGTATCTAGTTCCCTGACAGGGATCAAACCCAGGCCCTCTGCATTGGAATCGCAGAGTCTTAGCCACGGGACCACCAGAGAAGCCCTGCCACCTCTCTTTATAAGGCTTGCAAGCTAAGAATGGCTTCTACTTTCTCAAATGATTGAAAAAAAAACAGAAAGGATATTTTGTAACACATGAAAATTATATGAAATTTACATTTCAGTTTCCATAAATAAAGTTTTATTGGCACACAAGCATGCTCATTTGTTTACATATTGTCTATGGCTGTCTCTACTGCAAGGACAGAGGTGAGGATGTCTGACAGATTGCATATGGCCCACTAAGCCTAAAAGACTTGCCTGAAAGGCCTAAAACACTTATTATTTGGCCCCTGACAAAAAAAAGTTTGTGGGTACCTGCTCTGGGACACTCTCAAATAGAATGCTGATGCCTGAAATTCTTCCAACAAAGCTGAAGAAAAGAGTTTCTGCTGCAGGTGATATGACATTGGCAGGCATAGTGTCACCGTGAGATAAACAGCATCTGTATTTTTAGGCTGTGTCAGATATTTTTAAAAGAGCAGGACTCATCATATTTCATTTTAAAATTAAAAAAAAAAGACTAAATGCTCTGTGATGTATGTGAACTCAGAAGTTACGCCCATTGACAAGAATGACCAAAACAGGTGTTTCCTTTCTCAAGAATGCAAGGTTATAAATAAAACAAAGCAAGGGCTAGTCCCATTTCTTGATAAGATTCATCCATTGGCTAAGGTCCTAGACCCACGCTGGGATCCTCCACACCTGTTCCATTTAACACACCCTCTGATGTTTGCCATTGGGGTGTGGTGTTTTCTCTCAGTCACATCGACATGAGCTACAGAAGGCGCTGGGAAACAGCCCTGTGTATTCAGCCCCTCTTCTGAGTTTCATATGTGAGCGACTTCACTAGAAAAAACAATTTAAGTATTGACTATTAACTTGGAGACCAGCTGAGCCAACAGACTCAATTTATTCTATTTCTGAATTCCCCTATTCTAGTCTATTCTAGTCCTTGGTGGCATGACAGACCACCAAGCTTCAATAACAAACAAACTGACATTAGATAATGTCGAGCTGCAATGGTTTTACAGAATGAACAGAGTACACTCTCATCTTTCGAACTTTTGGTCTGTAAATATCAATCACAGGAAATGAGTTCATCTCTAAACAAACCGCCGAAAATATCTACTGGATTTCACTCTAACCGGGAGGCAGATCATTCATTTTTATGGGGTAATCTCAATCCAGCAACATGGGCAGATTCAGAAATAGTATTACAAACACAATTTGTAAACATCTGGGAACACATACATGGCACCCAGTCTGGCATTGGTGACAGTTGGCCCCTAGGTATCAACCTGCTCTGGGCTGGTGGTGCCCCCTGGTGGCTGCCACAGGAACTGTTGGATTCTAATTTCACTTAGCTTCACACAGCAGATGGTGACTGCAGCCATGAAATTAAAAGATGCTTACTCCTTAGAAGAAAAGGTATGACCAACCTAGATAGTGTATTCAAAAGCAGAGACATTACTTTGCCGACTAAGGTCCATCTAGTCAAGGCTATGGTTTTTCCTGTGGTCATGTATGGATGTGAGAGTTGGACTGTGAAGAAGGCTGAGTGCCAAAGAATTGATGCTTTTGAACTGTGGTGTTGGAGAAGACTCTTGAGAGTCCCTTGGACTGCAAGGAGATCCAACCAGTCCATTCTGAAGGAGATCAACCCTGGGATTTCTTTGGAAGGAATGATGCTAAAGCTGAAGCTCCAGTACTTTGGCCACCTCATGCGAAGAGTTGACTCATTGGAAAAGACCCTGATGCTGGGAGGGATTGGGGGCAGGAGGAGAAGAGAAGAATTGATGCTTTTGAACTGTGGTGTTGGAGAAGACTCTTGAGAGTCCCTTGGACTGCAAGGAGATCCAACCAGTCCATTCTGAAGGAGATCAACCCTGGGATTTCTAGGGAAGGAATGATGCTAAAGCTGAAGCTCCAGTACTTTGGCCACCTCATGCGAAGAGTTGACTCATTGGAAAAGACCCTGATGCTGGGAGGGATTGGGGGCAGGAGGAGAAGGGGATGACAGAGGATGAGATGGCTGGATGGCATCACTGACTCGATGGACGTGAGTCTGAGTGAACTCCGGGAGTTGGTGATGGACAGGGAGGCCTGGCGTGCTGCGATTCATGGGGTTGCAAAGTGTCAGACACGACTGAGCGACTGAACTGAATCTTCACACTGGTGGCTCAGACGGTTAAGTGTTTGCCTACGATGCGGGAGACTGGGGTTCGATCCCTGGGTCATGAAGATCCCCTGGAAAAGGAAATGGCAACCCACTCCAGTACTCTTGCCTGGAAAATCCCATGGACACAGTCCATAGGGTTGCAAAGAGTCAGACACGACTGAGCGACTTCACTTTCACTTTCACACTGAACCCACTCCAGTATGGCTTGAAAAATCCCATGGACAGAGGAGCCTGGTGGGCTACAGTCCATGGTGTCACAGGAGTCGGACATGACTTAGGGACTAAACCACCACCACCACCTTCACACTTGCCCTTAAAAAAATGGTTTCTGCAAGAGCCAAGCTTCCCTCCCACTTCCAGTGGAGAAAATCTTTACCACTGCTGTCTGTCTCTAATATATGTGTTATCAAAGCAATGACATGACAGAATTATTATGAAAGTTATAAAATAAATTTGACTATCATGTCCATCATGATGTCCCAGCAACTATTAATACTTATGTATACCTTAAAACTAAACCTTTCTTCATGTAACTTAAGAACAATTGGGTGTTTTTCACCTGGAATTTAGGTGAACTTTTACTTCTACATCTCAAACTTATTCTTTAATATCTGCATCATATTCCCTCAGGTGGACAGATCATGTTTTACACCCCTACCATTCCCTAGCATTTGGACATCTAAGCTGTAGAAACTCTTAAACTAATTTCCTTTAACAGTCACTCCCAAAGTGCTACTTTCACTTTTAAAACTAATTACACAATAAAAGTTTCACACCAATGCCTTTTTCTTTGTTATAGATTTTATGGATCAATGATCAATGCAAAGAAATAGAGGAAAACAATAGAATGGGAAAGACTAGAGATCTCTTCAAGAAAATTAGAGATACCAAGGGAACACTTCAGGCCAAGATGGTCTCAATAAAGGACAGAAATGGTCTGGACCTAACAGAAGCAGAAGATATTAAGAAGAGGTGGCAAGAATATACAGAAGAACTGTACAAAAAAGATCTTCACGACCCAGATAATCACGATGGTGTGATCACTCACCTAGAGCCAGACATCCTGGAATGTGAAGTCAAGTGGGCCTTAGAAAGTATCACTACAAACAAAGCTAGTGGAGGTGATGGAATTCCAGTTGAGCTGTTTCAAATCCTAAAAGATGATGCTGTGAAAGTGCTATGCTCAATATGCCAGCAAATTTGGAAAACTCACCAGTGGCCACAGGACTGGAAAAAGTCAGTTTTCATTCCACTGCCAAAGAAAGGCAATGCCAAAGAATGCTCCAACTACTGCACAATTGCACTCATCTCACACACTAGCAAAGTAATACTCAAAATTCTCCAAGCCAGGCTTCAACAATATGTGAACTGTGAACTTCCAGATGTTCAAGCTGGATGTAGAAAAGGTAGAGGAACCAGAGATCAAATTGCCAACATCCAGTGGATTATCAAAAAAGTAAGAGAGTTCCAGAAAAACATCTACTTCTGCTTTATTGACTATGCCAAAGCCTTTGATTGTGTGGATCATCACAAACTGTGGAAAATCCTTCAAGAGATGGGAATACCAGACCACCTGACCTGCCTCCTGAGAAATCTGTATGCAGGTCAAGAAGCAACAGACATGGAACATGGACATGTAACAACAAACTGGTTCCAAATTGGGAAAGGCTGTATATTGTCACCCTGCTTATTTAACTTATATGCAGAGTACATCATGAGAAATGCTGGACTGGATGAAGCACAATCTGGAATCAAGATTGCTAGGAGAAAGATCAATAACCTCAGTATGCAGATGACACCACTCATGGCAGAAAGCAAAGAAGAACTAAAGAGCCTGCTGATGAAAGTGAAAGAGGAGACTTTAAAAGTTGGCTTAAAATTCAACATTCAGAAAACTAAGATCATGGCATCTCGTCCCATCACTTCATGGCAAATAGATGTGGAAACAGTGACAGACTTTACATTTTGGGACTCCAAAATCACTGCAGATGGTGACTGCAGCCATGAAATTAAAAGATGCTTACTCCTTGGAAGAAAAGCTATGATCAACCTAGACAGCATATTAAAAAGCAGAGACATTATTTTGCCAACAAAGGTCCATCTAGTCAAAGCTATGGTTTTTCCAGTAGTCATGTATGGATGTGAGAGTTGGACTATAAAGAAAGCTGAGTGCCAAAAATTGATACTTTTGCACCGTGGTGTTGGAGAAGACTTTTGAGAGTCCCTTGGACTGCAAGAAGATCCAACCAGTCCACCCTAAAGGAAATCAATCCTGAATATTCATTGGAAGGACTGATGCTGAAACTGAAACTCCAATACTTTGGCCACTTGATGTGAAGAACTGACTCATTGGAAAAGACCCTGATGCTGGGAAAGATTGAAGGTGGGAGGAGAAGGGGATGACAGAGGACAAGATGGTTGGATGGCATCACTGACTCGATGGACACGAATTTGAGCAAGCTCTGGGAGTTGGTGATGGATAGGGAGGCCTGGCGTGCTGCAGTCCATGGGGTTGCAAAGAGTCAGACCCGAATGAGCGACTGAACTGAACTGAACTAAACTGATAGATATTATGGAAGTATAGAATTACTGGATTGTGTTATCATTTCTTTAATATTCCGCTTTAATCATGAAATAGATGAGAGAAAAGACACCCAGTGACAGAGGAAGAAAGGACACAATGAGAATGAGGAAGCGAGAAGGGATCAGAGAGAGGGATGTGATGGCCCAGCTTCCAACTGATGGGAGCTCTTGAAAGAGAAAAACCAACATTCCAATTAGTGTCCTGCGCCCTGGCACCTTTCAAGTGTTCAGATCCTGCTAGATACCATCCCCGGGTGTTCAACAGGCTCTGCAGTGTTCCAGGTGATGAAAAAAGAGAACCAGCTATATCCACACATTACTGCTGGTCCCAGTGTTTTCATTCAGGATTATATATAAACACGAAGAAGCCAAACAGTTAGGGGCAGCCGCCCTGGCCAGTGTGAAGCCCAGAAAGTGCAGGAGGTGACAAGACTCTTTCCATGCAAGGTAAGATCCTGGATGTTCTGAGAAACCTAATTTGTTCTGTTATCATATTTCACAACTGTCGTAAAATACACTTCATACAACACACTACTTAAACCCTTTTTAGGAGAACAGTTCCATGGCATTGAGTATATTCACATGGTTGTACAACCATCACCCTTATCCACCTCCAGAGCAAAACTGAAACTCTGTACCTTACCTGCCAATCTTTTAGGACCTGGGCTTCTATCGCTATGTAGGAAGAATTTACATAAGCAATCTGAGCTTTATGCTCCTATTCAAAGCAATGTTGGATATATCAAGCTTTCCTAGTTCATGAACAAAACTCAGACACAGCCTCATCCAGGGGACAAAGCAGGCTCAGTGTCCGGGTGCCCTGAGCAGCACCATGCCCCAGAAAATCTTCATTACACTATCCCTCCAACCCCCGAACCGCTTCTCTTCAAATCTTCCCTAGTTCAGCAGACAGCACTACTGTCCAGCTAGATGCTCAAGTCAAGAACTACAACTCAGGGCTTCCCTGGTGGTCCAGTGGTAAAGAATTCGCCTGCCAATGCCGAGGACATGGGTTCGATCCCTGGTCCAGGAAGATCCCACATGCTAAGGAGCAACTAAGCCCATGCATCACAACTACTGAGCCTGTGCTCTAGAGCTCGGGAGCCACAGCTACTGAGACCACATGCCCTAGGGCCTGTGCTCCACAACAAGAGAAGCCACTGGGATTAGAAAGCCATGCATTGCAACTAGAGAGTGGTCCTCACTTTCTGCAATGAGAGAAAGCCCACGTGCAGCAACAAAGGCCAGCACAGCCAAACATAAATACATTAAAAGAAAAAAAGAGCTAGGATTCAGCTTCACTCTTCTCTTTTTCTCACTCCCCACATCCACACCAACCAGTAAGCCCTGCCGACACTACCTCTGAAATGGCCCATAGTTTACTTCCCTCCATCTCCTCCACCGCCTCCCTGGTCCCCAAGGCCATGGCCTTCCACTGTGATCTTCAGCCTGCCTCCACGCCAGCCTTCCCACTTGCCCTCTTGCTGATTCATGCTTGTCCATTCCGCATAGAGCAGTCAGGGTGAGTTTTGAGAAATCACCTTTAAAACAGCACGTTATGGAGGGGGGATGAACTGGGAGATTGGGATTAATTAAGATATACACACTATTGATACTATGTATTAAATAGATAACTAACGAGAACCTACTGTAGAGCACAGGGAGCTCTACTCAAAGCTCTGCGGTGATCTAAACAGGAAGGAAATCCAAAAAAGAAGGGACACATGTATACCTATAGCTGATTCACTTTGCTCTACAGCAGAAACTAACACAACATTGTAAAGCAAACACGTTTTTGTTTAGTTGCTAAGCCACGTCCAGCTCTTTGCAACCCCATGGACTGTAGCTCACCAGACTCCTTTGTCCATGGAATTCTACAGGCAAGAATACTGGAGAGGATGGCCCTTTCCTTCTCCAAGGGATCTTCTCAACTCAGAGACTAAACCTGTGTCTCTTGCATGGGCAGGCGATTCTTGACCACTGAACCACCAGGAAAGCCAAAGCAACTACACTCCCATAAAAATTAATCAAAACAAAACAGAAACCCAGCATGTTACATGCCTCCTGAAAAACTCCCAATGGCTTCTTATCACGCATCTACATAAAAACTCCCTACCCTCTACCAAGTTTGATGGGCTCACCCCACTTTCCTCCCTTCTTGCATATCACTCTTTGCATGCTTCACTAGGAGTCAGCCACTGAGGTTGCAGTGTTTGAACAAACACTCCCAAACCATTCTGCCTTAAGATACTGGATCAGGCTGTTCCCCGGCCTGGAAGGTCTTCCCACTATTTTCTCACATCCGGCTCCTCAGTGTTCAGATCTCAGCTTAGGGCTTACAACTTGGCAGACGTGTGCCCTGATCACCTAATCGAGACGGTCCACCCAGTGATAATCTATTATGTTGTCTTATCTGCTCTTGTGACTCTATTTTTTTTATGGGAATTTTATGTTTCAGTTTCTCTGCATTGAAAATACATTCTTACATAAAGGCCCTGTTTCATTCTTTCATGATCACTAAGTGTTATTTTTTTAAATGGAGGCTAACTGCTTTACAATGCTGTGTCAGCTTCTGCTGCACAACAGCTATAAGTATATATTGGTATATATCCTTCTAGTTGAGCCTCCC
>SJXQ01003674.1:153619-221953 GCA_006408695.1 Aepyceros melampus | reverse complement strand
CTCTAGGTCCTCACAGAGCACCAGGCTGAGCTCCTTGTGCTATACAGCAGCTTTCCACTAGCTATCTCTTTTACGAAGTACTATTTTTTAATTTAAAATTTCTTATTGAAGTATAGTTGATTTACTGTGTTAATTTCTGCTGTACAGCAAAGTGATTAAATTTTGAATATAATACATTCTTTTTTATATTCTTTTAGGATACATTTTAATATTCATTTATATGTACATTTTATATTCTTTATAAATTTTTATATAAAATGTATAATCTTTTATACATTTTATATTCTTTTATAATACATTCTTTTTTATATTCTTTACCATTATGATTTTTCATAGGATACTGAATGTAGTTCTCTGTGCTACACAGCAGGACTTTGCTCTTAAAACGGTTAAAGTAGTGCATTGTATATAGGACCTTATGCTGTGTATCCATTCTATATACAATAGCTTACATGTGCTAGCTCCAAACTCCAACTCCTCCCCCAAAGCCATACTCCCTAACAACCACAAGTCTGCTCTCTATGTCCATGGTGACTCTATTTTTAAAAATTATTTATTAAGGTTATTGTCTCTCTCTCCTAAAACATTAGTGCCAGAAGTGAGAACCTTGTTTTTCATGTTTAATATCATATCTTTGTATCCTTAGGGTATTAAAAATGCTTGGCACATAAGAGATGCTAAGTAAAATTTGTTGCTTATTGAATAAATGAAAAAAAGATAATATTGTTTCTACCTAAGAGTATAAGGATAAAAACTTTCTAAAACTTAAAGGAAACTTGAAAGCATTGCATCCTAAGAAATAAACAAGCCAAAGTCTCACCAAGACAGATCCAAACGATATTATTTTTACTCGGTTATTTTCTGTATTCTGAGCAAATACGTAATTTCCAAGTATAAAGACTGTATCTCCAATGCCTTACACAAAACTTGGCACATGGCAGATTCTCAAGAACTTCTTAAATGCACTTCTTTTCAGGTCTGGCTAACAAAATCCAGTAAGTTTGATTTCAGTGAATGTGATATAAAATAGCAGTACCTAATAACAAATGGAATTTTATATACTGTATTTACACAAGTCTTAACTCTTTCAAACTAGGCATCCTGGAGACCTGTATACTTATTCCAGTGTTGCTGGCATAGTTTACAGAGGTGTCTTAAAATATTTTCAAGAAAGGTCTGTGTGTCTTTTATCTTACGAAGAGAAACAAACAAAAACAAAACAAAATACTATCATTCATAAGTCTTTCACTGGGGAAAAGAAAAGATGTTTGGTTGAATCAACTGAAATTTAAATCATGAGATTTTTCTGATGTGCCTCTGTATTTGTGATCCCCTTTGGTAGTTTTTCTTCGACTCTTTGGTAGAAAACCTTTCTAAGTGAACCATATCCTTAAATAATTCCAATCACAAAAGACAAAGAACAAGGTTCTTATTACCTCGAATTATCCTGTAACTCATAAGTCCCTTTGCTGGTTTCAGGGGACAGGCTTCCTCACTGGGACAGAAGAACAGGTAGCAGTTGGGTAGTTTAATTTTTTTTTGAGTGTCGAAGATCATCAAGTTACATGCTTTGTCTCCTGTAACGAAAGGTTTCACAAGTAACTATTTTGAAATAGGATTTTCCAAAGAGTATGGAGAGCAGGAAAACTTCATTTATTCTGGTAGCCAACACAAAACCCTTTTTGTTTGCTGCCTGCTGGCTGCTGAGTCATTTCCTTTTCCTTAGTTTAATCACGGAAAGCAATTTTTAAAGACCTTGGGTTTAAAACTCTGAATGAAGGTAACTTTGGCAAAGCATATTAAATTTTTTTAAATTAAAAAATTTTTTGGCTGCATGGCATGTGAGATCTTAGTTCCCAACCCGAGAGTGAATCCCTGTCTCTTACATTTGAAGCTCAGAGTCAATCACTTGGCTACAAGGGAAGTCCTGGTAAAATACATTTTTTTAAATTATGAAAGTACAATAACACATTAACAGGAGACTTGAAAAAATCACTTGGCTACAAGGGAAGTCCTGGTAAAATACATTTTTTTAAATTATGAAGTACAATAACACATTAACAGGAGACTTGGAAAATACAGAACACAGTTACATATAGTTCTACTATATATTATAATTATGTTTTTAAGTAGATAAAGATTTTTAGTTGGAGTTTCAATATCAGGCTCTCAAAAATTAATGGAAGAAATAGAACAGTAGAAGGATACAGCAGACTTGAAAAAAAACCAATCCAACCTAAATAAAGACTTATACAATTTTCACACAATAGCAGGATACAAAGTCCTATTCAGGTTTCCACAGACTATAAACCAGGAGACAATGGAACATATCAAGGTAGAAAAACTTCATGGTCTCAAGGCACCGAAATCATGCAGAATCTGCTCTCTTGTCACTGTGGAATGATGTTAGAAATCAGTATCAAAAGAGATTTGAAAATAAGACGCATTTTTCAAGTGTGATGTGATATTGACCAATTGAGATCATCACCATAGTAAAAGATGCTGGCAAAACCCTTTTTTAAAAGTACATTTAATTCTTTAGAAAGAAGCCTTCCATTTGCCAAAATATTTATCAAAATATACATAGAAATACTGACTCTACAATTCAGTACTGAGTTGGACTTTAGGAAGTGGATTGAACCCTAATGATTTTACAAGTCTCTTGCATCCTGAAGGCATCATAGATGCCTGTGAAGCCATCAGTTCTGGTTTTCTTGAGGGGAGTAGAAACAGCAAATGTGGCCTTATATATATCATGCCTCCTTCCAATGAATGAATCTGCAAAGCTTTACTTTTATCAGTACCATTCTTCTTTTGGGTCTTCGAATTTCCGCTCTTCGTTATCATTTTTGCCTGTCTCCCAATCAGGCAGAGGTCAGAGGTCACCCTTGATTCCCTCAATGGGAAATCAGACTGAGTTCACTTCTGCAGGGGTTTTTAATCCTGTCGTCCCTCCACTACCCAGATAAGAAGAAAGGCACTCCGGTTACTCTGACTCTTCTCCCCGCAATGTGATGATCCTGCAGTACCATTCACGGTGTCGCTTAGGTAAAGCGGAGTGTCCACGGGTCCACACTGTACACAGAATTTTGTGTCCTTTGTATCTGTGGGCATTTTTCTAGAGTCTGTGGCTACGGGCAAAGTATCAAACTGTTTTTTTGAGCCCCAAACAGTTAAAAACCAATGCCCTCTGTGTAGGGCATGGCAACCTATTCCAGTATTCTTGCCTGGAGAAACCCATGGACTGAGGAGCTTGGGGGGCTACAGTCTACGAGGTCACAAAAAGTTAGATACGACTGAGCAACTGAGCATCCACGCATGCACAGTAAAGCAGCAACAGTGTTTTTGCTTGTAGAACAAATCATAAACCCTAATTTCTTACTGAACACCCCTCAACTGAAGAGAAAGGCCAGTGTCCTGTTTGGCCAGAAAATGCCCACATGGCATTCTGTCCTATTTGCAGGCTGTGTTTCTATTTCATATAAACGTTGGTGTCAACATTTAGAGAAAAACTAGAAGTTTAAATGAGAGCTCTATCAATTACTTCTCTATAAAGAGTGTCCAAAAGCATGCTTGTCAGTTTGAGATCACTGAAGGATTTGTTTCCTCCTGACAGCAAATACAGGTGCTTTCCAGGTGGCGCAGTAGTAAAGAACCCACCTGCCGGTGCAGGAGACACAAGAGATGCAGGTTTGATCCCAGGGTGGGGAAGATCCCCTGGAGGAGGAAATGGCAACTCACTCCAGTATTCTTGCCTGGGAAATCCCATGGACAGAGGAGCCTGGTGGGCTACAGTCCATGGGGTCGCAAAACAGTCGGGTACAACTGAGCAACTGAACAGGCATGCATGACAGCAAATATATGGTGTCCTTTCTGCGTGAATTTTCTAGTTCTCTAACACCAATGGGGTGTCTTACAATTCAACTCGATTCTGATACTAATTGCCTGGAGTGTCAGACCCCACAGGTCTAAGGCTCAGTCCCAAAAGACTGTTCCCACTCAGACGCCAGTCACAGAGCACAGTCAGACGCCCCAGGTCACTCACACATATGCCCAACTAGGCTACCACCTCCCATCCCAGGCTCAATATTTGCTAGGACTACTCACAGAACTGAGGAAAATGCAATACTTACTGTTACACTTTATTATAAAGGATACAAATGAACAGCCAGATGAAGAGGTACACAGGGTGAGGTCTGGGAGGGTCCCGAGTGCAGGAGCCTCCGTCCCTGGTGGGGCTGGGGTGCCTCCCGACACATGGATGTGTTCACCAACTTGGAAGCTCCCCAAACCCACCATTTAAGGGTTTTCATGGCAGTTTATTATGTAGGCAAAATGATTAAGTCATTGGCCATTGTGACTGAATTCAGTCTCCACCCCACTTCCCTTACCTGGAGGTGGGTGGGAAGACTGAACGTTTCAAGTTTCTAAGCAAAGCTTGGTCTTCCTGGTGACTAGCGACCCTCCCAAGGCTATCTGTGCTGGGCTTAGTCACTTCAGTCGTGTCCAAGTCTTTGTGACCCCATGGACTCTAGCCTGCCAGGCTCCTCTGTCCATGGGATTCTCCAGGCAAGAATACTGGAGTGGGTTGCCATTCCCTTCTCCAGGGGACCTTCCCAACCCAGGGATCAAACTTGCATCTATTATGTCTCTGGTAGATGGGTTCTTTACCACTAGAACCACCTAGGAACCCCATCTATCTAGGACCCCACTAAGAGGCACCTCATTAGCATAAGCTCAGGTATGGTGGAATGGGGCTCATTATGAATAATAGCAGAAGCTCCTTTGATCAGGGAATTGCCAGGGTTTTAGGAGCTCTGTGCCAGGAATCAGGGACAAAGACTAGAAATAAATTTGCAAAATTTGTGTCCTTCAATTTCATGTTCATATATATTTATATTACCATACCATAATCATTACAGAATGAAAAGGAAATAAAGATCTAAGAGAAAGCATATGATTCTGCTGGCTGATAAGTAAGGGTCACGAGTCCAGTGTTCACTAGCTCTCCTAGGGTCCTTGACAATGGGCCTTTTCCATACGATTAAGGGTTTCTCTCCAGCACCTAGCAAGCCATTAGATGCTCAATAAATTTAGGTGTGTTTTTGTTGTTTGTTTGTTTTTTCCATTTAGGGAATTAGGACAGGATCATAAGGAACTAAAACATGATCATTGTTTTCACTTATATATATACTTCTGTTTTCAGGTCATATGTTTGGAACCTGAAATGTCCAAGGACGTGGTTCAAGCCTGTGGGCCTCAGTTTTCTTTTGTGTATTGCAAACAGGTCACTCCAAGCCCCTTCCTGTGCCTTTTCGAGTCCTAGAAGCTGCAATGAGTGGTCAGTGGCTTCCTGACTCACCTGTGCCACCGGCTCCAGGAAAGGGAGGGGAAATGGAAATTTTGTGCTTCCACTTAAAATGCAAATGCTGATTTTCCTATGAGATGACTTAAAGTTTTTATTTTTTGTCTCAATTCCCTTTCTGTTTAAATGTTCTCTCTTTTTAAAAAATTATTCCTTTATTATTTTTATTATTATTGTTTTAGAATACAGTGTGACTTTAATTTTCTTTAGTTATCGGCTGTGCTGAGTCTTTGCTGCCGCTTGCAGGTTTTCTCTAGTTGCAGCGAGCGGGAGCTACTCTCTAGCTAACGTCTCCTGGGCTTCTCATTGTGGTGGCTTCTCTTGCTGTGGAGCACGGGCTCTAGAGCATGTGGGCTTCGGCAGTTGCAGCACACAGGTTCAGTAGTTGCAGCTTGTGGGCCCTAGAGCATGGGTTTCATTGCTCCATGGCATGTGGCATCTTCCCAGACCAGGGATCGAACCCATGTCCCCTGCATTGGCAGGCTGATTCTCAACCACTGGATCATGGAGAAAGTCCCTAAATGTTCTTTCTAAAGTCACACTGGGGTTTCCCCAGTGCCTTAGCAGTGGAGGATCTGCCAGTGTGGAATATCTGGGTTTGATCCCTGGTCCAGGAAGATCCCATATACCATGAAGCACCTAAGCTCGTGTGCCACGTCTACTGAGCCTGAGCTCTATGCTCTAGAGCCCAGACACCATAACTACTAAGCCCAGGTCCGCCAACTACGGAAGCCTGTGGGCCCTAGAGGCCACGCTCTCCAGCAAGAAAGCCACCACAAAGAGAATCCCACGCACCAGAACTAGCGAGTAGTGCCCTCTCATGACAGCTAGAGAAAACCCCGAACAGCAGTGAAGACCCAGCACAGTTAGTAAATAAACAAATAAAACTAAGTCACACTGTGTTTCAAATATTCCACGATAATGATAGCCAAGCATTTGGATAGGATTTTTGGTTTTACTATCTTAGATGCCTGTTAGACACCAGTGGTTTTCAACCTTTTTCTACCCAGATATCTAATAATACATATACACTCATAGGCAACTTTGACTCAGCTTAGGAGAGAGGAGAGCACACTGTGGAACATTCCCGAGTGACTGTGCCACCCATTTTTCTGAGAATCCCTCGTACAAACCATTCAGCCTCACTTACATCACAAAACACATGGAATAAAGAGTCATCAAGGCATTGTTACTCACCTGATATATTTTTTGTTGAGCAGCAAGAATTAATGCAGTCCTGATGAGTTAATGTATGTATGGGCTCACTGCCTCTGATTCCCTTGGAAAGAGACGACTGGATGTCAATGACCACATCTTCAAGGCTCTCAGTGAGGCAGTTCTGACTGGTGGACAGTCTTAGTGTCAGGAAACAAATTATTACAAATGTGTAAGTCAAGCTCCATCCTCCCCGGAAGAACATGTTAAATTTCAGCTTAGTCTTCAAAGGTCGGATAAACTCTCCCTCCTGGTTGAGTCTGCTTCAAGAAGATAGTACAGACAATGAAATTCTCTAGGACAAAAATAGGAAATCATCAATGAGTTTTGTTTCTTTGAATGAACCTAGAGAAGCTACATTTCATTTCCTTCAAATCAATGTAAATGACTCACAATTCATAGAAGGCCAGAAATAAACAAGAATGTTTTGTATTCATTTCACTTTGAATAGATAAAAACTTGGCAAAAAGCTAGTAAGCACACACACATATATTGGGTTGGCCAAAAAGTGCATTGAGGTTTTTCTATAGGATCGTACAGGAAAACCCTAATGAACTATCTGGCCAGACCAGTGTATCCTATTAATTATTAAAATCTGACAAATGTCTAAGAAAGAGGAGTAAAATATCATAGTAGTCTGCCTTTCAGTTTTAGAATTCTTCCTCTTCCTGCCTCTCCTAACAAGAGGGGAAGAAACATAAAATCCGCAGTCATTGATGAAGCAGTCAATGATCACTGGTCATTGGTTTGGACATATTTTCTCTCTCAGTAATAACAATTGACATTTTAAGTCACCTACTGAGTGGAAGGCAATGTGCTAAAATTTACATATATTATCCTAGTTAATTCTCACACCAGCTCTGCAAAAAAGCTATTATTTTTCTCATTTTACAGATGAGGAAACTGAGGCTGCCTTTTTTTTATTGCTGTCTCCTTTTAAGTATCACACCAGAGGCAGGTTAATGCTAATAATCTAATTTTAGGAATTAGCCCGTCAGCAGGATGACCTAGCTTCATCTAGCTTAGTTGAAGGACAATGTAAGGGCAAGAGTTCTTTCTGACATCTTTAAAAACACAAAAGTCCTAATACATATTAATCCCAACTCCATTGGTGAGCTGGTTCTTCCAGGAAGAAAAAAAAAAGTTAACCTGGCAATGCTATACCAGAAACTATCCTCACTTCCAGAATACAAATTGTTCACTACTGATAGCCTAGATCAGAATTACCAATTAAGTTTTCTTTTTAGGTCATGAAGCCTTTGGTAACCTTTCAGTCATGCACCCTTTGGTACCCTCGTGATGTTTAGGTTCTCTTCTGACATGTTTTAAAATGTATAAAAGACATGTTTTAAAATGTATACAATGAAATATATAGGATTACAAAGGAAGATACTCCTATTGAAATGTAATCATTGAAGAGTTTTTTTTTTTTAAGTGCCTTTACAAATCTGATGAAAGATACCAAGAAATGATCGAAAGAAATCAAGAGATATTCCATGTTCATCAACAGCGCTACTCAATATTGTTAGGATGTCAGTTCTTCCAACTTGGTCTACACATTCAATGCAATTTCAATCAAAATCCCAGTACATTATTTATAGATCTCAACAAACTAATTTTTTTTTATTTTATTTTTTGGCTGCACTGTGTGGCTTGTGAGATTTAGTTCCCCAACCAGGGATGCAATCCTAGTCCTTGGCTGTGAGAGCGCAGAGTTCTAACTACTGGACCACCAGGGAATTCCCTCAATGAGCCAATCTTAAAGTTTACATGGAAATGCAGAAAGGCCCAGAACAGTCAATACAACACTGAAGAAGAACAAAGCTGGAGGACTGACACTTCCTGACTTCAACATTTAACCATAAACCACCAGTAATCAAGACAACGTGCTATTGGCAAAAGAATAGATAAATAAATCAATGGGACAGAAGAGTGAGCCCAGAAATAGACCTGAACAAATATCGTCAACTGATCTTTGACAAAGGAACAAAGGCAATTCAACAGACAAAGGACAGTCTTCTCAAAAATGGTGCTGGACAATTGGACAAAGGAAAAAACAAATCTAGACACTGACCTTACGGCTTTCACAAAAATTAACTCAAAATGGATCACAGACCTAACTGTAAAATGCAAAGCTATAAAACTCCATGTAACATAGAATAAAGTCTCTGTGACCTTAGACTGGATGATGAGTTTCTAGATACACCACCAACAGCACAATCTGTGAAAGAAAAAATTGGTAGGTTGGATTTCATTAAAATTAAAAACTTCTGCTCTGTGTAAGAAACTGTTAAGAAAATGAACAGCTAAGCCACAGACTAGGAGAAAGTATTTTCAAAACACATATGTGATAAATAACTGGTAGCTAAAATACACAAAGAACTCTCAAAACTTAACAAAAAGGAAACAAACGACCCAATTAAAAGAGGGCAAAAATCTGGACACCTCCCCAAAGTAGCATATAAAAAGATGCTCAACCTCACTGTCATTAGGGAATTGCAAATTAAAAGAAGGAGATGCAGGCTTTCCTAGGGGCTCAGTGGTAAAGAATCCACCTGCCAGTGCAGGAGACAAGGGTTCAGCCTCTGTTCTGCGAAGATTCCACATGTTGTGGAGCAATAAGACCACGCACCACAACTACTCTTGTGTTCTGGACCCCGGAGCCACAACTACTGAAGCCCACGCACTCTAGAGCCTGCGCTCCACAACAAGACAAGCCCCCTCAATGAGAAGCCCGCACACCCCATCTAGAGAGTAGCCCTCATTCACAGTAACTAAAGAAAACCTCACACAGCAACGAAGACCCAGCACAACCAAAATAAATAAATAAATAAATAAAATTACTTAAAAAAATAATGAGATGTCACAACACATTTACAAGAATGGCTAAAATTTAAAAAAATATATTAATACTAAATCCTGACAAAAACCCACAAATATTTATAATAGATTTTTATAATTGCCAAAAAAACTAGAAATAGCCAAGATATCCCTTACTAGGTCAAGAGATAAACTGTGGTATATCCCTACAGTTGAATATTATTCAGCAGGAAATGAGTTATTAAGCCACAAAAAAAGGAACCTTAATTGTATATCGTTTGGTGAAAGAAGGAAATGGCAACCCACTCTAGTATTCTTGCCTGGAAAATTCCATGGATAGAGGAGCCTGGTGGGTTACAGTCCGTGGGGTCACAAAGAGTCAGACAGGACTGAGTGACTAACAATTTCACTATAAGTGAAAGAAGCTATTATCTGATTCCAAGTCTGTGACATTCTGCAAAAGGCAAAACAACATTGACAGTAAAAGATCAGTCGTTGTCTGGAAGAAAGGGTGGAGTACAAAGGATTTTGAAAGCAGTGAAACTATTTTATATGACTCTGTATTGAAAAACCGAGACATTACTTTGCCAACAAAGGTCCGTCTAGTCAAGGCTATGGTTTTTCCAGTGGTCATGTATGGATGTGAGAGTTGGACTGTGAAGAAAGCTGAGTGCCGAAGAATTGATGCTTTTGAACTGTGGTGTTGGAGAAGACTCTTGAGAGTCCCTTGGACTGCAAGAAGATCCAACCAGTCCATTCTGAAGGAGATCAGCCCTGGGATTTCTTTGGAAGGAATGATGCTCAAACTGAAGCTCCAGTATTTGGCCACCTCATGTGAAGAGTTGACTCATTGGAAAAAGCTCTGATGCTGGGAGGGATTGGGGGCAGGAGGAGAAGGGGACGACAGAGGATGAGATGGCTGGATGGCATCACTGACTCGATGGACGTGAGTCTGAGTGAACTCTGGGAGATGGTGATGGACAGGGAGGCCTGGTGTGCTGGGATTCATGGGGTCGCAAAGAGTCGGACACGACTGAGCGACTGAACTGAACTGAATGATGCAAACGTACCATGATATTTGTGAAAACCTATAGAGCTGTAAAATACAAGAGTGTACCCTAATATAAACAGGTAGACTTTAGTTAGTAGAAAAAATTAACATAGTTTAAAAAAATATTATATGGGAACAAAGCACAATACTTTCCTTGCTGTTACGTCTAATTTCCCAAAACAGCAAAGTGAAAATAACACTGTTTATGTAAGCACATCATGTACATTATGTCATTTAATCCTTACATGAATTCTAGAAGCTAAATCCCATTAGCTCCACTTTCAGTTAAAAAAAAATAACTGTGTGATAAATGACAAGTGGTACATCTAATCATTGCCGTAATTTTTTGAATGACCATTTTAAAATTAATTTTTAATGGAGTATAATTGCTTTACAATGTTCTAGTTTCTGCTGTACAATGAAGTGAATCAGCTGTAAGTATACATATATCCCCTCCCTCTTGAGCCTCCTTCCCACCCCACCCCTGCAGATGATCACAGAGCACCGATCGGAGCTCCCTGTGCTATATAGCAGCTTCCCACTGGCTATCTATTTTCCACAGGGTAGTGTATATGTGTCAATCTATTCTCCTAATTCGTCTCACATTCCCTTTCCCCCACTGTGTCCACATGTTGGTTCTCTCCACCTGCATCTCTATTCCTGCCTTGCAGACAGGCTCATCTGTACCATCTTTTCAGATTCCATACATATGTATTAATTCACATACGATATTTTTCTCTTTCTGACTTACTTCATTCTGTATGACAGACTACCCAGGTCCATCTACATCGCACAGATGACCCAATTTTGTTGCATTCTATCACTGCCATAATTTTGAAGTAGTGTCCAATGTAATGATTTTGAGACATATTCAGTGAGGAATGCAGTACGGACATAAGTACCACTTCTGCCAGAGGCAAATCAGAGCCACCACTAATCCCGCTGCGGCTTTTGCCTACGCGCCTCTTAATGGAAATACGACACTGCATTTAGAGGTTAGCAAAATAAACTTTTCCACCCAAGTTCACAGATTTCCGGAATGCTGTCCATGGACTCCCCCCAACCCAGGGTAAGAACCCTGGCACAAGTTACTTTGTATGCTACCACAATTTGCAAATCTTTTCTAGTCACTGGAAGGAAAAAAAAACCCAACAGAAACAAAAATAACAAAAACCAGACCAACACTTGGCTTTGAATTGATTCCAAGAGTCTCTCCTGAAGCTGCTGCAATGAAACGAACTGTAATGTGGGATGCAGGAGGAAAGCTGGGCTTCTAGTACCAGTATCTTTTCTGTGCCTGCAAGCAGGAATGAAGAGCTTATCTTATTAACAATACCTGACCATTACTAGGTAAATTAACTTTTCCAATCCATTTATTATTTAGGCCTTGAAGGTCCAAAGAGAAACAGATTTTTAAATGTGGCATACACATGCAATAGAATATTATTCAGCTATAAAAAGGAATGAAATTCTAATACATGCTACCTCCTGAAAACATTATGCTAACTGAAGTAAAATGGATACAAAAGGACAAAGGCTGAATGTGTGCACTTATACTAAGTATCTGGCTTCCCTGGTGGCTCAGGTGGTAAAGAATCCAGCTGTAACACAGGAGACCCGGGTTCAGTCCCTGTGTTGGGAAGATCCCCTGGAGAAGGGAATGGCAACCCACTCCCGTATTCCTGCCTGGAGAACCCCATGGACAGAGAGCCGGGTGGGCTACAGTCCATAGGGTGGCAAAGAATTGGACATGATTAAGGGACTACTAACACTAACGCACCAAGTATCTAGAAAAGGCAAAGTCATAGAGATAAAAAGTAGAATTGAAGTTACCAGAGGTTGGTGGAGGAGGGAGGGGGAGTTATTGTTTAACAGGTACAGAGTTTCTGTTTGGGGGTGCCCCAGATATACTGAAAATGGATAGTTGTGGTTCGGGCTTGGGTTGGAAAAGAATTTGCAGACATGAGACAGAATGAGAGGGAAATAAAGTTTATTAGATTGGGAGACGCTGTTAGAACAGCAGGCCAGCTCAAGGGAGAACCCATGTTGAACAGGGGTCCTTAGTCCACTTTATACTCAGCATACAAGGAGTGGGATAGGGGTCTTGTGGGTCATTTGCTGATTGGATGAGTCACATATACTGGGCAGAGGGAAGAGTAAGACAAATACCTTCTCCCTGTGGGGTAGGAGGGGAGCCAGGTTATACTGCTCAGGAGGATCTGACATCCATTAATCGTTATCATGGGGGAGGGAAGCACGATAAGGGTCTGGTTTTTCTGTTCCTGCATTCCAAGACCCTCCTTGGTTTTTTTCTGCTCTTTCATCCTTGGATCACCACAGCAGTGATGGTTACCCAATAACGGGAATGTACTTAAAGCCACTAAACTCTACCCTTAAATATGATCAAAATGATGCATTTTGTTATCTGTGAGGGAGTAAGTGAAAGTCGCTCAGTCCTGTCCAACTCTTTGCCGCCCCATGAACTTTAGCCTGCCAGGCTCCTCTGTCCCTGGGATTCTCCAGGCAAGAATACTGAAGTGGGTTGCCATGACTTCCTCCAGGGGATCTTCCTGATCCAGGGATCCAACCCAGGTCTCCCGCATTGCCAGCGGTTCTTTACAGTCTGAGCCACCAGGGAAGCCCTTGTTATGTGTATTTTACCACAATAAAAAGATCAAAACAAGCAAAAATTAAACAAACAAACAAACAAAAAGGTTCAAAGTGAAGTTGAATTCTGTTGAAAACCAGTGGGAAAGGGATACAGGTGGGAAGACGCACCTGAGCTTTCATACCTGCTGCGTAGAGTCAGGGGATCTTACCAGCAATCACTCCGTCAATATTGCAAATCATTTTTTCTCATAGCGTAATCTAACTTAATTTATCAAAGTGTTTATAACTGCACACACACACACCTTACAGATAGACAATCAGCGGGTTGGATGAATACAGGAGACAAAGCATACAAGAGAACAAGGGGAATTTGCCCTTTCCTTGAGGAAGTGTACGGGGCTCACCAAATGATTCTTCTGCCACAGCAGCTGGCTTGCCCGGAGACCCCCTCGAAGATACAGGGGTCACCAGCATCCGCTCAGCCCCTCGCCGCTCCAGCCCGGTGGTCCGAGCTCCCGGAGGGGCGGGGGAGCCTCGCTCCGGGGAAGGTGGTGAGGTGTGATGCCGTCCGCGGGGGCTGGGGGCGAGGGAACGAAGGAGAAGAGCCTTTACCTGGCAGCGGGAGGCCGAGATCCTGCTGCCCTCCAGCTTCAGGGCAGCCCCGCACGTTCCGGGAAGCAGCGGCGTGTCTGCCAGGGGCTCCGGGGCTCCGCAGCTCCCGCTTAGCCTCGGGTTTGTGGTTCCCGAGTTCCTGCTTCCGTTGCGGCGGCCGAAAGTTTGCCGGAGGGGGAAGGGCCCGTTCCCGCCCTGCAACCCGGAGCTGCTTCCCAGCAACCTGGAAAGGTCCCCTGGGCACCGCGGAGAGCCGGGAGCCCTTCCCACACCTCCCCACTCACCCATCGATGCCGGGGGTCCAGGCTGTGCGTGCAGTCAGGACGGGGGGCTCAACCCTGGTGTATGCTTGAGGGTCTGCATCTTCGGATTCCTTGAGAACGGGCCAAACGACCCGTGATGGAAGTCAAGCAATACAAAATATCATCAAACATACCTCCTTTGATTGCACTTAGCAGATTTTGCATTAAAAACAAACAAACAAAAAAAAACCTGAAGGTCTGTGGCAGTCTTGCCTGGAGTGAGTCTATTGGTGCCATGTTTCCCACGGTATCTTTATCTCTGTGTCACCTTTTGGTGATTCTCCCAGTAGTTAAAACTTTTTCATTATTATTATGTTTATTAGGATTGTGATTGCCATCAGTGATCTTTGATGTTACTGCTATGACCTGCTAAATGTTGTGATGATTGTTATTTAGTCAATAAATCCTGTCCGACTCTTGCAACCCTGTGACTGTATAGCCCACCAGGCTTCTCTGTCCACGGGATTCTCCAGGCAAGAATGCTGGAGTGGACTGCTGTTTCCTTCTTCAGGGGATCTTCCTGACCCTGGGATGGAACCCACACCTCCTGCATTGGCAGATGGATTCTTTACCCCTGAGTCACTAGGAAAGCCCAAAGGTTATGATGATAGCTAGCATTTTTTAAGCAATATTTTAACATTAATGGATGTATATTTTTAGATGTAACACCATGACACACTTAATAGACTACAATACGGTGTAAGCATAATGTTTATGTTGCTGCTTCTGCTATTTGGTTGCTAAGTTGTGTCAAACTCTTTGCAGTCCCACGGACTGTAGCCTGCCAGGCTCCTCTGTCCCTAGGATTCTCCAGGCAAGAATTCTGGAGTAGGTTGCCATTTCCTTCTCCAGGGGATCTTCCCCACCCCCCCAACCCCACCCCGCAGGGATGAACTCTCATCACATGCATTGGCAGGCAGATTCTTTACCACTGAGCCACCTAGGCTTCCCCAAATGTAACTTTTATAGGCACTGGGAAACCAAAAAAAATTGAGTGACTTTATTGAGATTATTTGCCTTGTTTTGGTGGTCTGATACTGAACTGTGCTGAATCCAGATACACCTGTCGAGTGAAAACCCTGCCTTTCACCCTGTGTCCCAATCTAGTTCTTCTCCCCAGAGGCAACCTCTGATCAAACGTTCTTCATATTCAAGAGTTTGCAGTGCCTTCTATATGAGGCATAGTTAAGAGAATCCTATTCAATCGTTCAAGGCATGGAGAGTTCTTCATTAGGTTGGCAGTACTTGAACTAATGTGCAAATCAAGACCCCAGGAAGGCATTGGGATTTGGCAGGATTTATTGTTTATAGGTATGAATAATAATGATGAAAACAATGGTTGTTTTTCACTCGCTAGTCTTGTCTGACTCTTTGTGACCCCATGAACTGCAGCATACTGGGGTTTATTGTCCTTCACTATCTCCCCAAGTTTGCTCAAACTCATGTCCATTGAGTCAGTGATGTCATCCAACAATCTAGTCCTCTGTCGCCCTCCCTCTTCTCCTCCTGCCTTCAATCTTTCCCAGCATCAGGTTCTATTTCAGTGAATCATCTGTTCGAATCAGGTGGCCAAAGCATTGGAGCTTCAGCTTCAGCATCAGTCCTTCCAATGAATATTCAGGATTGATTTCCTGTAGGATTGACCTGTTTGATATCCTTGCAGTCCAAAGGACTCTCAAGAGTCTTCTCCAGCACCACAATTTGAAAGCATCAATTCTTCAGCGCTCAGCCTTTCTTATACTCCAACTCATGACCACTGAAAAAATCATAGCTTTGACTATACGGACCTTTGTGGGCAAAGTGATGTCTTTGCTTTTTAATATGCCGTCTAGGTTTGTCATAGCTTTCCTTCCAAGAAGCTAAAAGCTTCCATCTTTTAATTTCATGGCTACAGTCACCGTCTGCAGTGATTTTGGAGCCCAAGAAAATAAAATCAGTCACTACTTCTACATTTTCCCCTTCTATTTGCCATTAAGTGATGGGACCGGATGCCAAGATCTTAGTTTTTTGCCAGCTTTTCACTCTTCTCTTTCACCCTCATCAAGAAGTTTTTTAGTTCCTCCTCGCTTTCTGCCATTAGAGTGGTATCATCTGCATATCTGAGGCTGCTGATATTTCTCACAGCAATCTTGAGTTCAGTTTGAGTCATCACATTTTGCAATGATGCACTCTCCATATAAGTTAAATAAACAGAGTGACAATATACAGCCTTGTTATACTCCTTTCCCAATTTTGAACCAGTTAGGTTAGTTGATCCTTGTAAGGGTCTAACTATTGCTGCTTGACCAGCATATGGCTTTCTCAGGAGACAGGTAAGGTGGTCTGATATTCCCATCTCTTTAAGAGTTTTCCACAGTTAGTTGTGATCCACACAGTACTATTATTGAAAACAATGGTGTCTGTTATTAAAATGTCACCCCTAATATTTAGCCTAGTCCCTGGTACATAATGAGGGCTTCCCAGGTGGTACAGTGGTAAAGAATCTGCCTGCCAATGCAGGAGACACAAGAGACTCTGGTTCCATCCTTTGGTGGGAAAGATCCTCTGGAGAAGGAAATGGCAACTCACTCTAGTATTCTTGCCTGGAGAATCCCATGGACAGAGGAGCCTGGCTACAGGGCTATAGTCCATGGGTTTTGCAAAGAGCCAAACATGATTGAGTGACTGAGCCTGCACTCACACACTGGTACATATAATAGGTAAATATTTTACACATATAGTAAATATTTAATGAAAATATATTTGTGGATTGCATGAGTGGAAAAGAAGGACTAGGTTATAGATTTTATAAGTGTGTTTCTAAATCAATGCTTGTTCCACCCACCCCCATATACAGGAGAACAAGTGCAATGTTACTAAACCTTTGATGCTTAACTTGCTGCGGTTCTAACCTTTCACAGTATCTCTACTTTGGTCAATATGAAAGAGCTTTCAAGCCTAAGGCACTGTGCAGCTGTAGAATGTTACTCTAGGCCTAAGAACCACAGCTCTAGTTTTAACCAATAGCTACTGGAGGCATGTGGTGCTAGAGATGCCTGTGAACAATGGTCCATTGTGTGAAACTAACTCTACTAGTTGTATCCAAAGGATGACCTGCTCTTGGATTTTAATAACATTGCAAATATTTGTTTTGAAAGGTTACCAAAGGAAACTCCAGAGTGAATTCCCATTGGAGCAATTTTCCTATTGCAATCAGTGACTGATGTGCTCAGTACATTTTATCTCCATAGGTGATATACATGTGGGTCCGGTACCTGGCAAGGTCACACTCTTGGACTCTCCTTTCACAGAAGATCCACTCTAGGAGCTAAGTAGATCTTTCCCCATTTAGAAACTTCAGATTCAGACGAAGGGGCAGCAGGTGCCACGTCAGGCAGTGAAGGTGGCAAGAAGAAGCCCGATGCCACCCACAAAGCAAGCCAAGGAGATGGACGAAGAAGATAAGGCATTCAAACAGAAGCAGAAGGAGGAGCAGAAGAAACTCGAGGAGCTAAAACCAAAGGCCGTGGGAAAAGGGCCCCTGGACACTAGTGGAATTGAGAAATCTGGCAAAAAGTAAGCTGTTCCTTATGCCAGAGGCAATGATGACCTTTAGTTCCATTCCTGTTTAATCACCTGGATTCCCTGCCATAATATCTGTTTCCACCTATTGCTAGAATGATGTGTTGTCTTGGAACCTATTGTACATTTAAGAATAAACTTCTGTTAAAAAAAAAAAGGAAACTTCATATTCAAGGCTTGGATACAATAAATGGTAATTGTTAAGTGATTTTTCAGTTATGACAGTGAACAGAAGACATTGGTGAAAATAATGATTAAAGACAAATTTTCTATTGATACAGACCAGGAGTTTAAATTGGAGAAGGCAATGGCACCCCACTCCAGTGTTCTTGCCTGGAGAATCCCAGGGACAGGGGAGCCTGGTGGGCTGCCGTCTATGGGGTCACACAGAGTCGGACATGACTGAAGTGACTTAGCAGTAGCAGTTAGCAGGAGTTTAAATTAGAAATGTCATCTCATTGCTGAAAAAATTCTTGTTTTGAAAATAATTTTTATTCGAATATAGTTGCTTTACAATGTTGTGTTAGTTTCTGCTGTACAGCAAAGTGAATCAGTTGTGTATATACATATATCCCCTTTTATTTGGATTTCCTTCCCATTCAGGTCATCACAGAGCACGAGTAGAGTTCCCTGAGCTATATTATAGGTTCTCATTAGTTATCTGTTTTATAAATAGTATCAGTAGTGTGGACAAGGGAATGGCAACCCACTCCAGTATTCTTGCCTAGAGAAATCCATGGACAGAGGATCCTGGAGAGCTACAGTCCATGGGGTCGCAGAGTCAGACTTGACTGAGCCACACACACACACACACACACACACACACACATCAATAGTGTATATGTGTCAATCCCAATCTCTAATTTATCCCACCCCTTCCTTCACCCTTGGTGTCCATACATTTGTTCTCTATGTCTGTGTCTCTGTTCCTGCCCTGTAAATAAGATCAGGAGACCCAAGTTCAATTCCTGGGTCAGGAAGTTCCCCTGGAGAAGGAAATGGCAACCCACTTCAGTATTTTTGCCTGGAGAATCCCACGGATAGAGAAGCCTGGCAGGCTACAGTCCATGGCTTCACAAGAGTTGAACACAACTTAGCAACTAAACCACCATACTATTTTTCTAGATTTCATATATATGCAATAATAATGGCATTTTTCTCTTTCTGATTTACTTCACTGTGTATGACAGTCTCTAGGTCCATCTAGGTCTCTACAAGGAACAATTTTGTTCCTTTTTATGGCTGACTAATAGCTTCCTGGTGGCTCATATGGTAAAGAACTTGCCTGCAATGCAGGACACCCAGGTTCGATCCCTGGATTGGGAAGATCCCCTGGAGAAGAGAATGGCAACCCTCTCCAGTATTCTGGTCTGGAAAATTCCATCAGCAGAGAAGCCTGGCGAAGCTACAGTCCATGGGGTCGCAAAGAGTCGGACGCAACCGAGCGACTGACACACGTATACAATATTCCACTGTATACAAAGAGAGTCTTAATCCTCTTCTTTGCCAATACATACCCCTCCGTTTATGTAGAGGCAGATTTTTTTTAAGGTGTTTTAGTCAGAAAATATACATTAAGCACCTGCACTGGGAAATTAAAGACCAATAAGAGACGGATCACCCACTCCAGTGTTCTTGCCTAGAGAATCCCAGGAACGGGGCAGCCTAGTGGGCTGCCATCTATGGGGCCACACAGAGTCGGACACGACTGAAACGACTTAGCAGCAGCAGCAAGACACGGATCTGTTAACAAACACAAGTTCATGTGCCTGACACACAGTGAGACCAAACAAACCAAATATCAGAGTTTGGAGTGTGGAGCAGAGAAAGATGTATGGCAGAGCCATGCTAGGAAAACAGGTGGCTTGTGCCCCCTGCCCCCGCCTAAATTCCCTAACTCCCCAAAGGATTTCAGCAAAGCATTTTTAAAGGCCAGGTGATGGAGGGTCCCAGGGTGTGTGATCGTTTGGGCATATTTCTCTGATTGGTTGATGGTGAGGTAACATTATCAATCCTTAGGTGCCAAAAGGATTAAGAGCTATTTGCTTACTATCATCAAGTAGTTAATTTCTTCCATTTGGAAGAAATTGGTGGTGGTTTTTAGTATCTGAAAACTTCATGAAATATGCCTGAATTACCACAGAGGATGTCGGGAGAGAACTGTCCTGGGAAGGCCACAGAGGGTCCTGCTCAGCTACACACCTACCTTCAAGATCCTTATAGTTCAGTTATAGTTCAGTGGCAAGAAACACATCCTTATAGTTCAGTTATAGTTCGGTGGGGAGAAACACAGGTAAATTAATGATTGGGTAAGGACTACATGTTATAATAGAAAAAGCTAGCTAAGGAAGCTCACGAGGGGGACGTCTAATCTGGACTTCTGGTAGGAGGTGCATAAGTTCAAAAATTGTTAAGACTTTGTGTTTGAAGAGCACCTTTCTTGTTTGGTTGCTCAGTCATGTTGGACTCTTTGCAACCCCACGGACTGCAGCATGCTAGGCTTCCCTGTCCTTCACCATCTCCTGGAACTTGCTCAAACTCATGTCCATTGAGTCAGTGATGCCGTCCAACTATCTCTGTCGCTCTCTTCTCCTCCTGTCCTCAACTTTTCCCAGCATCAGAGTCTATTCCAATGAGTCAGCTCTCCACATGAGGTGGCCAAAGTATTAGAGCTTCAGCTTCAGCGTCAGTCCTTCCAATGAATATTCAGGATTGATTTCCTTTAGGATGGACTGGTTTGATCTCCTTGCAGTCCAAGGGACTCTCAAGAGTCTTCTCCAACACTACAATTCAAAAGCATCAATTCTTCGGTGTTTAGCCTTCTTTATGTTCCAACTCTCATATCCATACATGACTGCTTGAAAAACCATAACTTTGACTATATGGACCTTAGTCGGCAAAGTATGTCTCTGCTTTTTAATATGCTGTCTAGGTTTGTCATAACCTTTCTTCTCAGAAGCAAGCATCTTTTAATTTCATGGCTGCAGTCACCATCTGCAGTGATTTTGGAGCCCAAGAAAATAAGAACCCCGTGAACAGTATGAAAAGAGCAACTTTAGGTTCATAGCAAAATTGAGAAGAAGGTACAGTGATTTCCCATAGGCTCCGCCCCCACCCACGCATAGCCTGCTCTATTACCAACATCCTGTAGAAGAGAGGTATATTAGTTACACAGGTTTCCCAAGTGGCTCTGTAAAGAATCCACCTGCCAGTGCAGGAGATGCAAGGGACACAGTTTCGATCCCTGGATTGAGAAGATCCCCTGGAGTAGGAAATGGTAACCTACTCCAGTACTCTTGCCTGAAAAATCCCGTAGACAGAGGAGCCTGGCGTGCTATATAGTCCATTGGGCTGCAAAGTCAGACACAATCATGCAACGGAGCTCACACGCATGCACGTACAACGAACCTATACTCACCCATCAAAATACTTCTGAGTCTATAGTTGACCTTAGGTTCATTCCTAGTGTTGTACATTCTATAGGCTTGGACAAATACATAATGATACGTATCCACCATTTCAGTTTTCTACAGAGTATTTTCACTGCTCCCCAAATCCTCTGTGTTTAGCCTATTCATCTCTTCCCCTTTTCCTAAACTCTGGCAAACAGAAGTCTTTTTTACTATCTCCAAATTTTTGTCTTTTCTAGAATGTCATGTACTTGCAGTACAGCATGCAGCCTTTTCAGACTGGCTTCTTTCACTTTCTGCTATGTGTTTGAGGTTCCTCTGTGTCTCTTCATCTTTCTCTTCCAATGTCTAGATCAGAGGTTGTTTATATACCCACCTAAGGATACCTTGGGCTTCCCAGGTGGCTCTAGTGATAAAGAACCCGCCTGCTAATGCAGAAGACATAAGAGCTGTGGGTTCAGTCCCTGGGTGGGGAAGATCCTCTGGAGAAGGAAATGACAACCCACCCCAGTATTCTGCCTGGAGAATCCCATGGACAGAGGAACCTGGCAGGCTGGAGTCCATGGGTTTGCAAAGAGTCAGACACGATTGAAGTGACTTACCAAGGATACATTAAAAGCTTCTTCGCTCAGTCGTGTCCAACTCTTTGCGACCCCATGGACTGTAGCCTATCACGCTCCTCCGTCCACGGGATTTTCCAGGCAAGAGTGCTGGAGTGGATAGCCATTTCCTTCCCCAGGGGATCTTCCCGACCCAGGAATCAAAGCCGGGTCTCCTGCATTGCAGGCAGACGCTTTACCGTCTGAGCCACCGGGGAAGCCCATTGGGAAGGATACATTGGTGACTTCCAAATTTTGGCGGTTATGAATAAAGCTGCCATAAACACCTGTGTTCAGGGTTTTGTGTGGACAGAAGTTTTCAACTCTAAGTTAAACCTTGAAGGATGAAGTTCAGTTAATGAGATAGACAGAGAAAAGCTGAATATTCTAGACAGAGAAAACACAGACTGACTATTCAGGGAATTTCATCCTGATCAGTATGAAGTTTGACTGTATAGAAAGGAATAGAACAAGAGGCTGGGGTCAGAGCAACGAGCTTCTCATATGCTAAATTTGAAACTTTATCCTGAAGCCATGAGGATTATTGAAGGTTTTTAGCAGGGCAGTGACAGGTTCAGAGACCTGACTAATATTCTAGAAAATTCTCTGTGCCAGTCACATGAATAATGCATTGAAGGAAGTGAGGCCAGAGGCCTCCTGCCTTCCAAGGAATGAAAGAAGTCAGGAAGCCCTGAACTGTGCATGGAGACAAAAGATAAATTAAGGAGAGAGGCTTTACAGATGTGGTGACAGGTTGGATATGGTGGTGAGGTTAACCAGATTTCTGGCTTGGGAGCCTCCAAGGCTTCTGGCATGGAGTGCCCGGCAGGATAAAGACACAGGAGAAGGAGCTAGTCTGGAGTAGATAGAGGCATAATGAGTTTTAGAAAACCTGAACCCTGGTTTTATCACTCATGAGTTGTATGATCAAGAATAAACCTTTAGGATTTCCCTGGTGGTCCTGTGGTTAAGACTTTGCCTTCCAATGTAGTGGGTGTGGTCTGGGAACTAAGATCCCACATGCATTGTTGCTGTTGTTTAGCCACTAAGTGGTGTCTGACTCTATTGGGACCCCTATGGACTGTAGCCCGCCAAGGTCCTCTGTCCATGGAATTTCCCAGGCAAGACCCCTTTCAGTTCCATCAGCCTGGTGGTTTATATAAATGTCAAGGGATGATTGTCTTGTAACGGTGAGCAAAGGAAAGAGCATGAGTCCTAAATCCCAGTTTCACCACTTATGATCTAGTTACCAGGAAGGAAGGAAGAGGTTACCTGTTTATGGGCATCAGATGAGCTTAAAATATATTTTTAAAAAATGGAATATTACTAAACCATTAAAAAGAATGAAATAATCCCAATTGCAGCATCATAGATGGACCTAGAGATTGTCATACTGAGTGAAGTAAGTCAGGCAGGAAAAGAGAAATATTATATCTCTTATATGCAGAACCTAAAAAGAAATGATATTTTATCATTTCTTTAATATATTTCTTTAATGATAATTTTATCATTTCAACATAAATGAACTTATTTACAAAACAGATACAGACTCACAGACCTAGAGAATGAATTTATGGTTGCCAGGGGGGAAGGGATAGTTAGGGAGTTTGGGATTGACATGCACATACTGCTATATTTACAATGCATAACTAAAAAGGACCTGCTGTTCAGCCCAGGGAGCTCTGCTCAGTGTTATGTGACAGTCTGGAGGGGAAGGGAGTTTGCAGGGGAGAATGGATTCATGTATGTGTATGGCTGAGTACTTTTGCTGTACATCTGAAACTATTAAAACGTTGTTAATCACCCAAGTCACTTCATTTGTGTCTGACTCTTTGCAACCCTGTGAACTATAGCCCACCAGGCATCTCTGTCCATGGGATTCTCCAGGCGAGAATACTGGAGTGGGTTGCCATGCCCCTCCTTCAGGGATCTTCCCAACCCAGGGATAAACCCTCAGCTTTATGTCTTCTACATTGGCAGGCGGGTTCTTTACCACTTGTGCCACCTGGGAAGCCCAATGGGCTTATACACCAATATAAAATAAAAAGTTTTTAAAAATTAAAAAAAATTAGATTTTGACTCAATTTGTAAATATATGTATAATGAAATCATAGTTGATTTGAAAACTCAGGGCATTAGCTAAAATTTTCGTGAAACAAACAATATGATCTGTAAAGTTCTGAAAATGCCATAGCCACCCAGCTCCTGAATGGGAAAGCATTGCTACCTTGACATCCTTGACCTGCCAAAGTTGACAGTCTCTGTTACACATTATCTCTACTTCCTTCTTGCCATTTTTACTTTCAGAATGCCTGTGGGTAAATGTCAAGGTTCCCAAAAAGTAGACTTGGGGCATCCACTTTCTTTTGAAGATACACAAACACCCTAACACAAGAATCAGCATTTTCTATTCATTCTTCTCTCATTTCCAGCACCTTCCTTCACAATCTAGTGTGTGTGTGTGTGTGTGTGTGTGTGTGTGTGTTTGGTATGGTTGCCACTGCCAAACTCCCGGCTTTGGGAACTAAAATAGGAACTTTGTGCTTTGATATTGTGGATTCCAAACCTAAGTCTATCCAGCACCTCTCTTTTTCCATCTGTAAAAGAGGATTTAAAATTTTTCAGCATACATATGCAACTATCAAGTCATACATCTGAAACTAATATAATGTTGTATGTCAATTACATCTCAATTTTTAAAAATATCAAAAGGGCTTCCCTAGTGGCTGCGATGGTAAAGAATCCGCCTGCAATGCAGGAAACCTAGGCTGGATCAATGGGTTGGGAAGATGCCCTGGAGGAAGGCATGGCAACCCACTCCAGTATTCTTGCCTGGAGAATCCCCATGGACAGAGGAGCCTGGTGTGTTACAGTCCATGGGGTGGCAAAGAGTCGGTCAGGACTGAGTGACTAAGCATAGCACAGTGGCTTAGTGGTAAAGAATCTGTCACCTCAATGAGAAGCCCAGGCACCTTAGTAAAGATAGCCGCTGTACCACCCAGCTAGAGAAAGCCCTCCCGCAGCAAGGAAGACCCAGCACAACCAAAAATAAATATAAACAAATGTCATTTTAAAAAATGAAAAAAAGCAATACATTACAAAAAAAATCGCAAACACAGGTAAAAATAAACCCCTCAAAAACCTATTAGTAAATTTCTAACTATAGAGGTAACTTGCCTAGCGTGTAGATGATACTTAAAGGTGACTCGCATCACTACCATAAGAACCAACTCAATCTTAGGAGCGGCTCTGCATTTGAGGCGATCTGGCCCTTTAAGGCTGCGCCCTCTGTGCTAGGCAGCTCGAGTCTCCCCGCCCTCCCGCGGGCAGGGGGCGGGGCACTCTAACCCGGAACTGACCGCCGAGCGCAGCCGTCGCTGCCAATCCGCGTCGCGGAAGGAACGAACCTGCGGCCCCTGGAGCGAGCGAGTGAGTGCGGCGCCGCCCGCGGGTCGCAGGCGTGGCTGGTTCCCGGCGTTCACCCGCCTCCTTGCCTTTGGTTTCCCCAAAGAAGGCGGGCGGGCGAGCGGCGTGCATCCCCGCGGTGCTTCCCTGCAAGCCTTTCCCCAAATAGGGCCTCTTCGTCCCCCACCGTCCGCGTCCCCGCGTAGGCTGGGCTTGCCATCCCCACATCGCAGCCTGTGTAGCCTCCGCATCTCGGTCCCCCGGTCCCTGCTCTCGCCCCTCCGCCTGAGCGGTCGCCGCCCGTTCCGTCGTTCCTCTGCTGCCACCGCTGCCGGCATCATGGGCAGTGAGCAGAGCTCCGAGGCCGAGAGCCGACCCAACGATCTGAACTCCTCAGGTCGGTGTCCTAACTACTTCCACCCTTCTCCAGCCAGCCCTGCCGGCATGCCGGGTGGGCTGCCTTCCTGGCCTGCTGGGGACTGGGGCCGGCGGACGGGAACGCACAGAAAGCCCTCGCCGTGCTTTTTTTCTTAAAAAAGCAAAAACAAACAAGCAAACAAACAAAAACATCTGTCCTAGCCTTAATTCCCCCGATGGAAACAGTGCTGTGATTGCAAGCTAAACCAGCGTGGGCGCCTAAGCCCATTTTTGATTTTCAAAACAGCTATTCGTCTCAGCTGCAGCTTACTCCTTGAAAGACGATCTAATTAATATTTGGCTTTAGTATTCATGACTGGCAGGGTGAGATTGGGGTCGCACAGTGGATAGGTCATAGAACCTCAAAGAACAGATTCGTCCTTAAAAGTGGGTCCTAGATATTCCTTCTGAGAAGGGGCGTGTGAACAGGTGTACAGTCGCTTTGAACCCTTGCGTGCGAACATGTCCAGAAACTGCATCTTCCCATCGGAAGGTGTCTCGGCTCTTTTTCTCATATAGAAGTTGGCCTTGAAGGCAAGTTCTGATGTTTTGCCCTACTCTTTCCGCATCCGTATTTTTTAGATTTCTCTTCGAGTTTAATGTAGAAATGGGACGATTTTTGTTCCTGTAATGTAGTGAGCGCTCAAACAGCTGATGCTTAATTGAGGATCGTTTTCGCCTTTATTTTTTTATTTGCTACACACTAAACCCTAGGACCACTGGGGCTGCCCTGGATAATAAGCTCTGGAGTGGTTAATCCAAACTGGCTTATAACTGGGGCCTAAAAGGAGTTCTGGTCATAAATAGGACTGCTCTGACCTTGGTAGGATGTGTAATTCAGAAATGTACAAGTTAACAGAGCTAGAGGTATTTCACACTGAAATGTGACCTTCAAGGCTAGTTCAGACCATTTTGGGGGCTAGATTGAGATAGCTTTTAACTGTGAACAGTATTCTATGGCTACATTTTTATTTCTTTGGAAGATCCAGAATGCAGTGTCTTATAACAAATATGGTAATAATTGTTATCCTTTACTTTCTTGCCTCTGTGTCAGGCCAGAATCATGTTTTGCAAGAAGTGTATCATCTTTTTAATAGGCTTGTTCGCCTTCTAACCAACAGCATGGGTTCTGACCAGTACCAGAGCATACTAACCAATACTGCCAAATAGTATAGGCTAAGTGCGTCACGTGTGTTCATGTTTAACCTCTCGGTAGCCCCATTTTACAGACAAGTAGTAGAGGCTGCCTCGGAGAAGGCAATGGCACCCCACTCCAGTACTCTTGCCTGGAAAATCCCATGGACGGAGGAGCCTGGTGGGCTGCCGTCTATGGGGTCGCACAGAGTTGGACATGACTGAAGTGAGTTAGCAGTAGCAGTAGAGGCTACCTAGAATCTAGTGAAGTCTATTATCCTCTGGAGTCTGGGGGTGGAGGAATCACTTTGTCCCAGGAAAGATTTCTGGCTTGAGGTTTGTAAAAACATTAGGTAAATTACGGAAAGAGGCTAAGAGAGATTTCTTGAAGAGCAGTGAAAGCACCTGAGATTCTAAGAGTGAAGGCCAAGCCTCCAGAGACTTTAGCCTGCAGGAGGCAGGATGGTTCTATGGCATGTTTGGATCAACCCTTGAGACATGATTATGGTAAGCCTGCAAATACTACCTTCTAGAGTGTAAAACAGTAAAGATTCATTCTTGCCCCAACCAGATGTTTGGGAACGCAGCGTGTCTTGGTCTGGGGCGTCCTTAAATCACTTCCTTCTAAATGGCTTACATTTGCCTAGAAACCTGCAATTGCTTCTTTAGTAGTCCTTCAAATTTCTTAATTTTGGCTCAGCCTACTGTTGTCCCACTGGTTCTTTCTGCCCTGTGACTTTAAGGGGCGAGGGGGCTGGTGTGGTCATCTAGGGTTGAGAATCAGGGTTTTTCTTTGTTTTTATTTTTTGCTGTAACTAGGATCTCTTCAACATACCAGGCTTGCTGTGGTAAGGTGGCTACAGCTTTGCAACCCCAGCATGGCAGGGATGGGCCATGTATACCAATAATCCATTTACCTCCCATTTCCTTCTTAACTCTGTCTCTAGCACTGTTGACCTTGAGTAAGTCACAGCTAAATCTTGTACCTTTATTTTCTCACTGGGAAATAGGGATATACATCAGGAGGATTAAAGAAACAAAAAAAAATCTGCTTATTTTGTGTGTTGAATAAACTTTTAGTTACAGAAGCAGTTAATAGATGGCATGTGTGTGTTAGTTGCTTATTTGTGTCCGACTCTTTGCGATCCCATGGACCATGGCCCACTAGGCTCTTTGGTCCATAGAATTCTCCAGGCAGGAATACTGGCGTGGGTTGCTATTTCCTTCTCCAGTGGATGGCATATGTTCCTGTAAAGTTTGAGGATTTTTTAACACCATAGAAAACAGAGGTCCTCTGTAATTCATCTCCCCTACTCCAGCCCCTACCAGAGGGTAAGTACGGTTAGCATTTTTTTGTGTTTAAGAATGTCCTTTTTAACGACTACAGTGAAAACAGCCTTGTTGAGACAGAGGTGGCTAAATAGCATGCAACTCCTGAGCTATGTAACTTTATTTTCAGTGACCCCTTCTCCAGCTAAGCATAGAGCCAAGATGGACGATATTGTGGTTGTAGCTCAAGGCTCCCAGGCCTCAAGGAACGTCAGCAACGATCCTGACGTCATCAAGTTGCAAGAGATTCCAACCTTCCAGCCACTTTTGAAAGGTAAGGGTTTGCATTAAAGAAAATTTATTGACATATAATTGATTTACCAGATTGTGTTAATTTCAAGTATACTGCAAAGTGATTCAGTTATGTGTTTGTGTGCGATATATTCTTTTTCAGATTCTTTTCCATTATAGGTTATTACAGGATATTGAATATAGTAAGTCCCTCACTGACATCAAGGGGCAGACCTTCCAGACAGAAAGTCAGTAAAATAACAGAGATCCTAACTGACACAACAGAACAGTTATACTTAATTGCTATCTATAGGTCCCTCTGGGCTTCCCTGGTGGCTCAGATTGTAAAGAATCTGCTTGCGATGTGGGAGACCTGGGAAAGACTGGGAAGACCCCTTGGAGAAGGGCATGGCAACCCACTCCAGAATTCTTGCCTGGAGAATTCCATGAACAGAGGAGCCTGGTTTGCTAGAGTCCATGGGTCACAAAGAGTCAGACACGACTGAGCAGCTAGCACACTTACAAAGTGTACGTGGGTGTCCCAAAGACCAATGATTTCTCTTAACTGAATGGGATTCCTGCTGTAAGAATCACTCTTTCTGTCTTCCTCTCCTCACAAAAAATGAGGAACTATAAATGATTTAGTTGACCTTCCTTGGTTTACTTAACCTGGTCCAGTATAATAGAAAACATGTTACATTTATAGAACTATTTATATTAAAAGTTTCCTTCCCCTACACAACAGATATTAACTCTTTAGTTCTTACATCATTACATATGTTTGAATGATTTGTGCCTGATCAGACAACTAGCAGATAGGGGCTGAACTTCAACCTGTATCACTGATGTCAAATCTACTAGTACACTATTCCACGCTGTTCTTAAAAAACAAAAATAAACCCAAACGGTCCATGTACCATCTCATTCTTCCCAGTGCTTCATCTGCTCTACAGATGAGGAAATACAAGCTTGCAATCTTTCCCCACAGGCCTCAATGTTAGACTTCAGTAAACTCGTCTGGTTCTTACATAGCACATTGTATCCTGTTACCCATCTTCTCATTAGTTTCTGTTGTTTTAAGGAATATGTGATTCTCCAAAGAAGCCAGCATTAATGAATTTTCCATCTTCATATATCCTTGTGCAATCAGATTTAAAAGATACACCTTTATCTTTAGAAACTTAGAGGAGGACACTTGTGTTCTGTCCTTGAGCGCTTCTGGAGTTGCAAGTAGTGCTGCTCATAGTCACCCTGATCATGCCTCTTCTTCCTGTTACCTGTTCCCTCTCTCCTCCCAAAGTCTTTCTGTCTTCCTCTCCTCACAAAAAATGAGGAACTGTAAATGATTTAGTTGACCTACCCTGGTTTACTTAACCTGGTATAGCATAATAAAGAAAACATCTTACCTTTATAGAACTGGATGAGGCTTGTGTGATCTATTTTTGTCCCCACTTTAAGAAGTGAAAGTGTTAGTCATACAGTTGCGTCTGACTCTTTGTGACTCATTGCATTGTAGCCCACCAGACTCCTCTGTCAATTGGATTCTCCAGGCAAGAATACTGAAGTGGGGAGCCATTCCTTCTCCAGGGGGATCTTCCAAACCCAGGGATTGAACCTGGGTCTCCTGCATTGCAGGCAGATTCTTTTACTGTCTGAGCCACCAGGGAAGCCCCTGTCCCACTTTCAGTTCAGTTCAGTCACTCAGTCGTGTCCTACTCTGCGACCCCATGAATTGCAGCACGCCAGGCCTCCCTGTCCATCACCAACTCCCGGAGTCTACCCAAACCCATGTCCATCGAGTCGGTGATGCCATCCAGCCGTCTCATCCTCTGTTGTCCCCTTCTCCCCCAGCACCCAATCCTTCCCCGCATTAGGGTCTTTCCCAATGAGTCAACTCTTTAGGGAAATTCTGAAAGCAAACAAAAAACTGAAAAAAAAAAACCCAGAACTTTGAGATATATTTAATATTTTTCTGGAATTACTGTTTCTTCTTTGAGCATTTGAACTAACTCATACTTTATAATAAGTTGACTAGTGTGGGAAGCATCTACAAGAAGGTTTGGTGTTAAGGCAAGTCAACCTCAGATTTAAAATCATCCCTGGGAACTCTGGGAGCGAATAGTGCGCTGCAGTTAATGCAGCACAGCTGGATGTGGTTGCATTGCTCCCTGGACTTTATTATTTTGTATCCAAGTGCAGTTGATTTGCAGTAGTCTATTAGTTTCAGGTGTACAGCATAATGACTCAGTATTTTGTAGATTATGTTCCATTATAGGTTATTTCAGTATAATGGGCATAATTTCCTGTGTATATACAGTGTATCCATGTGGCTTATCTATTTTACGTATAATAGTTTGCATGTGTTAATTTCATACCTCTAATTCATCCCTCCCCACTTCCTCTCCTCTTTAGTAACTAAAAGTTTTGTCTACATCTGTAAGTCTGCTTCTGTTTTGCATATACATTCATTTTTATTATTTTTTAGATTCTGCATATACGTGATGTGATATATAGTATTTGTCTTTTCTCTGTCTGACTTCTGTCATGAAGCATAATGTTCTCCAGGCCCATCCACATTGCTGCAAATGGCAGTATTTCATCTTTTCTAAGGCTAATATTCCATTGTATATATATTATCACATCTTAATCCGGTAATCTGTTGATGAGCACTTGGTTGTTTCCATATCTTGTTTCTTGTAAATCATGCTGCTGTGAGCATTGGGGTGCATGTATCTTTTCAATTTAGTGTTTGTTTTTTCTGAATACATGCACGGGAGTGGGATTGCTGGATCGTATGGTAGTACTATTTTTAGTTTTTTAAGGAACCACCATACTGTTTTCTCTCAAGTTGGCATCTGGATATCGAGTTTTAACTATTTTGTACGTGGAATAAGACTAGTTTCAGACTCAGATGCAGAGAATGCATTTGGTGGTTGCCAGAGGGGAGGGGAGTTGTGGGGGAGGTACAGACTTGCAGTTATAAAATAGACAAGTCCCAGGGCGTAAAGCACAGCAGCAGGAGTATAATTGGTAGTCCTGTAATAACTCTCTGTGTTGATAGATGGTACCTAGATTTATCATGGTCATCTTTTTGTAAGGTCTAAAAATATCAAATTATTGTTGTACACCTGAAACAAATATAGTATTAGTTATACTTCTTTTTTTTTTAAAAAAAAGACAACTCAGGTTCCAATTCTAGGGAAACCATGGTAAAAATCACGAGGCTGTAAAGGGAAATAGAGAGATGGACATCAGCTGGTTTGGATTTTCAGGTGCCTTGCTCCTTACAGAGCCTCCTGCCTTTTTTCTTTTAAATTATTTGCTTACTATTTTTGGCTGTGCCGAGTCTTAGTTGCGGTGTGCAGGTTTAGTTGGCCCATGGCGTGTGGGATCTTAGTTCCCCCGACCAGGGATGGAGCCCACATCCCTTGCATTGGAAGGTGGTTTCTTAAACACTGGACCACCAGGGAAGGAGTCCTGAGCCTTCTGCTTTGATGTTGTTCCGCCTGGTATAAAGCCCCGCATCTGCCTACAGGACTGGGCCGCGGTGACTCATCACGGTTGCTTTTAATCCTAATCTCTTTTTTCCCTCCTCTGCTGCTTTCAGGATGAGGCTGTTTCCAAAGAAAAGGGCCACACAGTGAGGGCTGTACCCGCAGGTTTGATTTCAGAAAGCTTTATTCAAGTTAATGACAGTGTATTCTTTCAAAACAATATATTCAAGCCCTGCACAGAGTTCAGTATTGTTCTGTAATGTCATCTGATACAGTGCTAATGCTGGTGGGTGATCTGCGGAGGCTGTGCCTGGGCGAGTTTGGGGCGATTTCTCTGACTGAGGTAATGTGTGCATTTTTTTTTTTTTTTTATAAGCAAGCAGATTCTTTCTTTGGTCTTAACCCTTTTGGGTAAACATCGCAGGGTATAATTTATGGTCCACACAAATGCCAAGTAATATTACATTAGTAAGGTTCCTCTTTTAAGCCTAAAGAATTTCCTTTCTTTCCTAGAAGTCTCTGAAGTAGCAGCTTATTTTGAAATGTGACACACTTAAGAGAAAAGTGGAAATTAAAAAATCAGAAAGTAGCAACAAATGACTGTGACAGAGCACAAAAGCAAAATGTAGATTTGATGCAAATTAGATTCCCAGAGGATTTCTTACTTAAAGTTCAACCACTCATATTTCTTAATGAATCTCACTGTTTTTTATGTCATTCTACAGAAATGAAATACAAGAGAAATGCAATATTGATATTTTGTATATCAAAGTTATAAGACTGTTCACTCGTGATGATAAATATATGTGCATGGGAGTGAGTACATGATGGTACGTACACATATGATGTTTTTGCAGCTGACCTTGGATACAAACATAATATTGTCTTGTTGCCTAGGAAGGGGACAGTCTTATTATCAACATATTAGTGTAAAAGCTTCAGTGGTACTAAGCAGATCTGTTGGGAATTCTGTGCTTGGTTGTTAAGAAGATGATACACACGAAGGAGGTTTGATGATTAAAAAGAGCCTGAGGCTTTCCTTGGTGGAGCAAAATCTCACAAAACAGCAGTGAAGGTTCTGAAATCATGTGTAATGTTGAGAGATAGTGCTTGAAGTTTAAGTGGAAGACGGTGGGTGGGAGAATCACGATCGATGGAAAAGGTTGATATGAAGAACACGAGGGAGGTGGACTTCAAATGACCAGTTTATTCATGTCTTTCTCACTCACCCACCTATCAGCCAGACAAATAAAATAATAAAGGAGGTTGGCCCTGGCATTCATCAGAGACTTGCCACCTGCCAGGTCTCACCTCCCTCCACATTGGAAAGTGGAGTGACAAAGGAGGCAACCAGGGGTGAGTCTTAATCAGAGCCACAGTCTTTTCTGAGTGGCTTAACGGTGACCTCCAGACCCATGGTTGATCCTAACAGTATAGTTTCCCCCCCAGGTACTATCTTTGAAATGTTGATAATTCATTCCTTTATTACCTGTTACATGGTATGTGTAATAGCACTTCAGTTAACCTTTTAAACATGGCCGTTAACCAGCAAAGTGTGAGTCTTATTCAGAAGAGTGGGACGTACCAGGAGAATGGTCACTCTAAACCATAGAGAAGATTTGTGAGAGGAACCTCACTTTGTTCCTCACTCCAGTAAATCTCTGTGCCTGTAACCGTTCTTGTTTCTTTCCATGAAGTCTCTAAGAAGGTGTGTCTGTGCCTTTTATTAAAGACCCTTAAATAATATCTTTTAAAGAAATTAAGAGAAGGAAACCTATATATAGAATATTTACTCTTGTGCTTATCATTTCAGGAATTCTTAATCCCTTCCTATAGACTGAAGCTTCCATTGATGAAATTTGTTCTTAGTTTGAAGAACTTCTTGTAGCATTTCTTACAGTGCAGGTCAGCTGGAAACAAATTCTTTCTGTTTTTATTTATATAAGAATGTTAGTTTTGCTCATTATTGTTATAAGGTTTTTTCCTTTTTTTTATGATGACTATGTTTTTGAGGAGATATTGTGAGACTGTGTAATTTCGTTTTTCAAGACCATTTCTTTCACCAGTTATAATATTCATTGATATTTCTTGCTTGAATTCATTATACAGTGATGGTTTCCAAATAGTGGTTTTCTGAATTTATCATTCCTTCTACATTTATTGGTTTGCATTTACTGTAAAGAAGACCCTTCTCTTCTCCCCAGTATTTATTCATTTATTTAAGTCAGTGTGGAACAGTTAATTCCTATTTTATTCAGTGGGTTATGATCTGTTAAAGTCATTACATTCAGCCTTTCATATCTGTGGGTTCTGCACCCACAGATTCACCCAAGGGCAGACTGAAAATATTCAGGAAAAAAATTCCAGAAAGTTCCAAAAAACAAAACTTGAATTTTTCTGAGTACCGGTAACTACTTATACTTACATAGCGTTTGCATCAATTTCCATAGTATTTGCATTGTATTAGATACTATAAGTAATCTAGAGATGTTTTAAAGTATATGGGAGCACTGCATAGGTTATGTACAAATTTTACACCATTTTATATAAATGACTTGAGCATCCAGGGACTTGGTAACTGTCGGAGTCCTGGAATCAGTGCCTCCATGGACACCAAGGGACAACTATTCATTTTCAATCTCAAAATGCTCCAAATTTGGCCACTTGAAATACCGTCAGTTTAGCTTCCTGTGTCCTTTTCATGTGCTCTCATTATTCTTTGAGCATATTTTTAATTTCTGGCACATTATAATGTTCCAGAGTTACTTTGTTCTTCCCTGGCCCCAGTGCTAGAATTGAGTATTTCTTTAGGAGTGCTGTTCTTTCAGTGGAGAGGAGTGTTTAGAAACCACTTCCATACCTTCTCAGTGTTTAAGCAGGAAATATACACATGTGTATATATACAAACTCACACATTAACATCAGTATTTATTTTTATATTTACTTATATATATTGAAAGAGGAGAGTGAAAAAGTTGGCTTAAAACTCAACATTCAAAAAACTAAGATCAGGGCATCTGGTCCCATCACTTCATGGCAAATAAATGGGGAAACAATGGAAACAGTGACAGACTTTATTTTCCTGGGCTCCAAAATCACTGCAGATGGTGACTGCAGCCATGAAATTAAAAGACACTTGCTCCTTGGAAGAAAAGCTATGACCAACCTAGACAGCATATTAAAAAGCAGAGACTTACTTTGCCAACAAAGTCTGTTTAGTCAAAGCTGTGGTTTTTCCAGTAGTCATGTATGGATGTGAGAGTTGGACTACAAAGAAAGCTGAGCACCAAAGAATTGATCCTTTTGAACTGTGGTGTTGGAGAAGACTCTTGAGAGTCCCTCGGACTATAAAGAGATCAAATCAGTCAATCCTAAATAAAATCAGCCCTGAATATTCATTGGAAGGACTGATGCTGAAGCTGAAACTCCCAATACTTTGGCCACCTGATGCAAAAAACTGACTCGTGAAAAGCCCCTGATGCTGGGAAAGATTGAAGGCAGGAGGAGAAGGGAACGTCAGAGGATGAGATGGTTGGATGGCATCACCGACTCAATGGACATGAGTTTGAGCAAGCTCCAGGAGTTGGTGATGGACAGGAAAGCCTGGCGTGCTGCAGTCCATGGGGTCACAAAGAGTCGGACACAACTGAGCGACTGAACTGAGCTGCTATATATTGAAAAGGATGAGTTCATACTTATGGGCTCCACATGGTCTTTGATCTGTAGGTTTATAGCTTTTTAGCAAATACTTTGGCCATTATTTATTCAGTATTTTTCCTGTTCTTGCCTCTCCCAGTTTCTATGTTTGACTAGTTTTGGTGTTTTCTCACAGGTCACTGATGCACCATTTTTGGTTTTTTAGTTGTTTTTCTTTCTGTCCTGTTTTGGATAGCTTTTATTGCTATGTTTCCAGGTTCAGTGGTCTTTTTTTTCTGTTGTGTCTTATGCTGCCCTTAATCCCATCCAATGTATTTTTGGTGGTGGTGGTGATTTAGTTGCTAAGTCGTGTCTGACTGTTGTGACTCCATGGACTGTAGCCTGCCAGGCTCCTCAGCCCAGGGGATTCTCCAGGCAAGAATACTGGAGTGGGTTCCCATTTCCTTCTCCAGGGGACATTCCTAACCCAGGAATCGAACCCAGGTCACATGCATTGCAGGCAGATTCTTTACCCATTGAGCTATGAGGGGAAATGTATTTAATTTCAGATAATTGTGTTTTCAGCTTTTGATTTCACTTCCCCCTATTAAAAAAAAACTTCCATTTCTTTATCATGCTTATGTTTGTCTCTTTTTTGAACATATCAGATATTTTTATATTAACTCTTAACTCTTGTCAGTCTATCATTTCTGGATCTTTCTTTTTTCCTAAATGAATGAGCTTTCCCATGTCACATTTTCCCATTTTCCTACTTTTTTCATGCCTGGAAATTTTTTACCATATGCCAAACATTGTAAATCTTGTTTTTAGGTTGCTGGATTTTGATTCCTTTAAAGGATGTTGGACTTGGTTCTGGCGTAAGTTGTCATCAGTTTGTTTCTTTCTAGGCTTGCTTTTGAGTTTGGTTAAGGCTCATCTCTGGAGAAGGCAGCGGCACCCCACTCCAGTACTCTTGCCTGGAAAATCCCATAGATGGAGGAGCCTGGTAGGCTGCAAGTCCATGGGGTCGCTAAGAGTCGGACACAACTGAGCGACTTCACTTTTACTTTTCACTTTCATGCATGGGAGAAGGAAATGGCAACCCACTCCAGTGTTCTTGCCTGGAGAATCCCAGGGATGGGGGAGCCTGGTGGGCTGCCATCTATGGGGTTGCACAGAGTCGGACACAACTGAAGTGACTTAGCAGCAGCAAAGCTCATCTTGGAGAAGGAAATGGCAACCCACTCCAGTGTTCTTGCCTGGAGAATACCCTGGACGGAGGAGCTTGGTGGGCTATAGTCCACGGGTCACAGAGAGTCGGACACGACTGAGCGACTTCACTTTCACTTTCACTTTCACAGCTCATCTAGAGCAGCCTAGCCTGGTTTATTAAGCCTCCCTCCTAAGGAGTGCCCTTCTGATCATGCTGCCCACTGGGCCTTGTATATTATGATGTCTTTCCACTTGGCTACTGGGAACATGAACTACTCTGAGCCTTATGTGAGTTTCAGATATTGTTTGGCTTACTGCTGTCCTGGGCCTTTCTCCAACCTTGTGAAATTTCAGCCCATAAATTCACAGGTTAGTGCCAAGCATTTGGGGTGCCCTGTGCACTCTTCCAGAGTGTGCTCATGGAATGCCCTCCCCTCCCATCTTCTGTCGTGTGAGTGCTAGACATCTTCGTCCTGGCAAGCTCTGTCCCTCTTCAACTCACTGTGGTTGCTCTTCTTCCTGGTTTGCACCCTGGGAGCTGCCTTCCAGCAGGAAGCTGGGGAAATAATAGAGCTCACTTGTCTCCTTTCTCACGCGGCTCACAGTAGCTCACTGCCCGTTACACAATATCTGAAAAGAGTGTTTGCGTACTTTCTCTGGTTTTCTAGCTGTCTATAGAAGGCATAATAGCAGGTAATCTTCCATGGGCAGAAGCAGAAATCCTCCCCAAAGATGCTTCTTAATCCGTGTTTTCCTGTCAGTTGCCACTTCTTTTTACGTAAGCCACTCTTGCCCACAGCTTTTGATTACTACACTGGGCATTCATTTCTGGAAAATCCTGGAAAACTCCTGTCCAGGTTCTAGTAGTCCTCCAGAGAGCAGAGGTACTAAGAGTATAAGACACAGCTGCTGCCCTTTGAGAGCATGTCGTTTTGTTAGTTATTTCGACAGGTGAGTAACTCGTAGTGTTATAATATGTGTGATACTGGCCAGGACCCAGCAGACTAGGTAGGCATGGAGGAGAGACTCATTAATTTGACCTGGGAATTTAGGGTAGGCGTCACAGAGGAAGTAACACTTTAGCTGGGCTTCCAGAAATGAATGGAAGGTGGCCACCTTGAGAAGACAGGGTCAAGGAGGGGATTCATGGTTTAAAGTCTTTCAAGTAAATATTGGTTGGCCAAAAGGTTCACTCAGATTTTTCCTGAATGAACTTTTTTGGCTAACTTACTAAAGAGAAGTAAAAGATGCCTAGAGAGTCCTTGACTAAAATTACATCTCAAGCATACTGCTTGCATTTCTCTTCTTAGCCAGTGTCTGCAGGTTACCCAAATGTATGTGGATTAAATTCTGATTTTAATTTAAGCCGTGTGACAATAATTTACTGGAATAATCATTAGATAGTTTATGTCTGACCATTCTGTTCTGTTTCTTTAAACTTTTAATTTGTGTTATGTTATGATTTGAAGCAGAATATACATGGTTTATTTTACTTTAGCTAGAACCCAAGGATATATCCTTTGGCTTTGGGAGACGATGAAGGACAGGGAGGCCTGGCAGGCTGCAGTCCGTGGGGGCGCAGAGAGTCGGACACAACTTAGCGACTGAATGACGGCAACAACAAAGGATCTCTCTTTCTAAGCAATAACTTTTCCTGCCTGAGGCAGCCTTTTACCCTGGAAAATGGCACTGAAGATGGGTGTACAGTGTATATTTCCTTCCAAGGTTCTAGTTTTGTCAGTAGTTTCTGCTAAGTGACAGCCTAGAGAAAGTCTAAAGCTGAACAGTATAAAATTTTGTTAGTCATTTTCAATTTTTCCAAAAATCACATTAAAAAATTCTTCTATTTTAGAACACTCTGGCATTTAAGACTGAAATGGTTTTTCAGGAAAGTCAAAGTTTAAAAGGTATTCGCAGAATTTTGAAAAAATTCGATTTCTCCCAGCCCCTAAAGTTTAACTGATTATTAGACATTACTTTGATGTTAATTTAATCATGTTTGAAATTGGTACTACATAAGGTTCCTCACTCTGAGCACAAGTGGAAGCCACATGCTTTTTTTTAGAACTGTATACTTCATACGTTTGCTTATTCATTTAACCAAATTCATTAAGCTCTTGCTGTTTATCAGATATTGTTGGGCTAGACACACAAAAACAAAAACCATAACTCCTTCCCATGAAGAGCTCACAGGTTTAGTGAGGGAAATATATATTTACATATATATATACACATATATATAGTTTTATAAAGATACATATATATATACTGTTCTTGTCTTTAAAAAATTTTTTATTGTAGTATAGTTGCTTTTCAATGTTATTTCTGCTGCTGCTGCTAAGGCGCTTCAGTCGTGTCCGACTCTGTGCGACCCCATAGACGGCAGCCCACCAGGCTCCCCTGTCCCTGGGATTCTCCAGGCAAGAACACTGGGTGGGTTGCCATTACCTTCTCCATTGCATGAAAGTGAAAAGTGAACGTGAAGTCGCTCAGTTGTGTCCGACTCTTAGCGACCCCATGGACTGCAGCCCACCAGGCTCCTCTGTCCATGGGATTTTCCAGGCAAGGGTACTGGAGTGGGGTGCCATGTTTCTGCTGTACAGCAAAGTGAATCAGCTATACATATACATATATTTTTGGATTTCCTTCCCACTTAGGTCTCCAGGGAACATTGAAGAGTGTTCCCTGTGATATACAGTAGGTTCCTATTAGTTATATATTTTATACATAGTATCAATAGTGTATATATATCAATCCCAATAGAGGGAAGCTATTGGATTGGCCAAAAAAAATTCGCTGGAGTCTTTCTGTTACATCTTACAGAAAATCACGAATATACTTTTGGGTCAACCCAATATATTGTTAACAGATAAATTGTGACCCACATGGTAAGTGTGTAAATAAAGTAAACCTAATGGGTGGAATCATCAGAGAAGCTAAGGATGGAACAACTTACTGCATCTGAAAGAGGCCGGAAAGGTTGACTAGAATCAGAACAACTTAGAAGAATTTATATTTGTTGTCTTGATAGTAATTATTTACAGAACTTTATTATACATAATAAAGCCACCTGGAAAAACATTTTAAAAATTTCTGACTTTAGGGCCCCAGAACTCAAGGGAGTCTGAATCAGTAGGTTCATATGTAAGACAACCATCTGTGTGTTGAGCTAGGGATTCTGAAATAGGTTCATAAACGACACTGGAAAACAAGGAGCCAAAGTTTATGACCTTGAGTCCTACTTGAAATCACAAAAACTAATAGGTCATTCAACTAAATGATTTAGACATCTTTTTTTTTTTTTTTAAAGAATTGTGGTTATCAAAAAGGTATTTTGGAAAATGACTAGGTTTTTTACTATTTTTGGATGAAATCAATTATTAAAACAATGATTCACATTTAATACTTGTGCATTAAATTTTAAAATCATTGGTAATTCATTGTTTGTAGAAGAACTGTTAAAAGTCACGGATTTTTGATAATGTTTAAGTGTTTTTATCTCCACCAAAATTCAGTTTCATAGAAATTCAATGAAATGCAAAGTGATATTTTGAAAAATGAGTTTGGATAATTATTTACCTTATATAGGCAGATGAAAATCAGTAACAAAAGTTTCTAAACAAAAGTTTCTAAACTTACATATGAAATTGTCAATAGTCAAATGTGTAGAAATAAAAATGCAGTTTTGATTTTCCAGATTTTTGGAACAGACATACAACCATTGGGGATTTCTTTGTTCTTAATTCAGTCTTTTAAATTGAGGGCTTTTCTCTAAAAATATTATTATCATTTATTTCAGTAAATTTTGTGTCAAAATTAATATTTAAGCAGCTGCAGGAATGGGCTTTCCAGATGGCTCAGTGATAAAGAACCTGCCTGCAGTGCAGGAGATGCAAGAGCCATGGGCTTGATCTTTGGGTCAGGAAGATCCCCTGCAGGAAGAATGGCAACCCACCCTATCTGGTATTCTTGCCTGGAAAAATCCATGGACAGGGGAGCCCAGCGGGCAGTAGTCCATGAGGTCCAGCTGAGTGACTGAGCACCCAACGCATAGCTTCAAGAGAAGGAAAAAATGATAAATTCCAGTGAGAGGGGTTAATAATAAAATAGGCCAAAGAGACATTAAAATGGTTTTTAATGCTGATAAGTATCACCGTTCTTTCTCATATTTTGCTACTTGTTTACATAAGATGGCTTCCCTGTAATGTGGTTTCATTTATAGCAGTGTTGTTTTTGACACTTTAGCCGCTAGATGTCACTAGACTAAAACAGTTGGCAAACTGGTTAAACCTTGCTACAACCTGTGGCAATATTTGGTTTGGTTAATTAAGTTTAGTCTGTACCTCCTCTGGATTTCTCATAAAACCAGCTCACGACTTGCTTCGAGCACAAGCTGGTTGAAAAATATACATGTTCTGTGAAAAATCAGTAATCTATAATTAATTATTTTAATGCTTATCAGGACAGAAAAGGGAAAAATTACTACTGCAGGAAACTTTCAGTGACCTTAAGTTTCTGGAGAGAAATTCCACATTCAGTCTGTCACTATACTCAAAGAAATATTTATTACATCAAAAATTTCTGAAGAATTAGGATTATATCTTAATTGTCTCTAATTTCTCAGTGGTTCCCCAAAGCTTTGGGCTTCCCTCATAGCTCAGTTGGTAAAGAATCTGCCTGCAATGCAGGAGACCCGGGTTTGATTCCTGGGTTGGGAAGATACCCTGGAAAAGGAAATGGTAATCCACTCCAGTGTTCTTGCCTGGAAAATGCTATGGACAGAGGAGCCTGGAAGGCTACAGTCCATGGGGGTCACAAGAGTCGGACAAGACTTAACGACTAAACCACCACCAAAAGCTTGGCAATTGGTAGGTAAATTCAGTAAATGATGTTAAGCATTGAGATAGTACGTGCTAAGTCTCTTCAGTCATGTCTGACTCTTTGCAGTTGTGTGAACCATAGCCCACCAGGCTCGTCCATCCATGGGATTCTCCAGGCAGGAATGTTGGAGTGGGTTGCTGTGCCCACCTCCAGGGGATCTTCTGACCCAGGGTCAAACCCGTGTTGCCTAGGTCTCCTGCATTGACAGGCAGATTCTTTACGACTAGTGCCACTTGGGAAGCCCCTAAGGTAGTATATATAGGAGATGTCAAAGGTAAAGGAAGCCACACATCCTGCTGATTTGGGAGACAGTCTGCAAAAGCATATGCCTGTAGCTCAGAGTGGTGTATATGTAGCAAATGACTCGTGTAGTCATTAAATTCTGTGGGATTTCAGTGGGTCAGTAGCTCTTGGGAGCTAGGGGCAGTGATTAAAGGTATCTTCAAGAAAAGGTATTTGAGATGAAAAAGGAGGGGAGGCATAAATGAAGAAAGCTACGAACCAGGGTTCATGGGTAAGAAAATGTGGGCTGTAAAGATCGAGGCGGATTAACAACTTAAGGGCTCTGAATCTGAGGCTTATACTTGGACTTAATATTTTCTAGCAGGGTAGGGAACACAAAGGATATTGCAGTAGGGGAATAATAATCTGTTTGGTTATGCTTTGTAATTTACAAAACACTAGCGCTTGAAGAAAGGTGAGTTAAAGGTGATTACTCTTTGATTTTTAAAATGCTTCTGTTCTAAAGTCTGTTAAAAACACTTATTTAAAAAGATGATAGAGGGCTCAACATTGTGCCTGATATTTAGTAAACCCTCAATAAAAGATTCTTGTTAGTATTATTAAACAAGAAAAAAATGTTAGGGACACTCTATAAAGTAACTGACTACTGTTCTTCATAGAAGTCAAAAGTCATGAAGGACAGGAGTGACTGGAGAATTGTCATAAATTGGAGGAAACTGATAAAGCTGAGCACCAGAGAATTGATGCTTTTGAACTGTGGTGTTGTAGAAGACTCTTGAGAGTCCCTTGGACTGTGAGGCGATCCAACCAGTCCATCCTAAAGGAGATCAGTCCTGAGTGTTCATAGGAAGTACTGATGTTGAAGCTGAAACTCCAATACTTTGGCCAGCTGATGTGAAGAGCTGACTCATTTGAAAAGACTGATTCTGGGAAAGATTGAGGGCTGGAGGAGAAGGGGACGACAGAGGATGAGATGGTTGGATAGCATCACCAACTCAATGGACATGAGTTTGAGTAATCTCTGGGAGATGGTGATGGACAGGGAGGCGTAGTGTGCTGCAGTCCATGGGGTAGCAAAAAGTTGGACATGACTGAGCAACTGAACTGAGCTGAACTGGAGGAAATTAAGGAGACCTAGTAATGTGGAGTCCTGAATTGGATCCCAGAACAGAAAAGGGCATTAGCGAAAAAAAAAAAAAGGGAATGTAAGTAAGATGTGTAGTTTAGTTGATTGTATTGTACCATTGTTAATTTCTTGGTTTTGGTCATTGTACTATGGTTATGTACTATGTTAATATTAGAGGAAGCTCTAAAGGGCAGATAGGAATCCTATACTTTATACATCTTTTCTTAAAGGTATTTAAAATATTTAAAGTTTAAAAATATAATGATGGCTTCAAAAGATTGCCATTCCATGTTTGAACTAGGTGTTCTTCTGAGAGTTCAGATATTGCAAGTTTTACAGTCTCCTACCTTGTAGAATTTTTAGGATGAACTTCTACTAGGATGGCTTAAGTCAAGAGTGAGTTCCCTTGAAGTCAGGGAAGTAGAGCTTTTGAAGACCCTAAGTCCATTTTAACCCCTGTAGACATATTGTAGCTAATACATAAAATTATTCAGTGTCTTGGCCTTTAAGGTCCCTTGAATTTTGGCTCTTCAGACTGCAGTTTAATACCCTCAGTTCCCCTTTGCAGAATGTTCACAGTAATCTAATGAGACTTCCCAGGGATTTGCCATCAATCCCTTTGTTGCTTTTCAATAAAAAATGATTTCTTATAGCATTCTGCCTATGAGCCTTTGTTATGTGTTTTCATCATCTTTACTCAGGTTCCCTGTGGGCCCAGAACAACAGTGGAGGAGCATCTCGGGTTTGTAGAGCTGCTGGGTATAATTAAATCAGTGTAAGAATCTTATATATTATTGGGTTGGCCACAAAGTTTGTTCTGGTTTTTCCATAAGATGTTGTGGAAAAGTTCAATCAGACTTTTTGTTCACCTCTATACTTACAACCTTGGAGAAGGCAATGGCAAGCCACTCCAGTACTCTTGCCTAGAAAATCCCATGGATGGAGGAGCCTGGTAGGCTGCAGTCCATGGGGTCACTAGGAGTCAGACACACTGAGCGACTTCACGTTCACTTTTCACTTTTATGCATTGGAGAAGGAAATGGCAACCCACTCCAGTGTTCTTGCCTGGAGAATCCCAGGGATGTGGGAGCCTGGTGGGCTGCCGTCTATGGGGTTGCACAGAGTCGGACACGACTAAAGCGACTTACCATCCTTATAACCTTGGGAAAAAATTTTAGATTATCAGTAAAGCATACTTTCAAATATTTATGCTTCTGTGCTCTAAATGTTTAAGAGGAAAATCTACATGGATAAATCTGGACATCAGAGCTTAGGAACCTAGCATAAATAAGGATTAGTTTCTAGTTTTTTTCTTCCTCTTGTGATTCCTTTGCTATGAGGGAACACTGGATTCGTGAAATCAGTTGGGAAGTACTTCCTCCTTCCTTCTCTGTAAGAGTTTATGAAGGATTGGTTTTATTTTATCTTTAAATACTTGATGTAATTCACAGTGAAGCCCTTGGCCTGATATTTTCTTTACTTGGTATAGATCTATCTATTCAGATTTCTATTTTCTTCTTGAGTCAGTTTTAGTACTTTTTGTCTTTCTAGAAATTTATGTCACTTATCTAATTCATTGGCATAAAGTTTTTCATAATCCCTTTTCATCCTCTAAATTTCTATAAGGTCAGTAGTGATGTTCCTCTTACATTGCTGATGTGATCATTTGTTTCTCCCTTTTCCTTAATCATCCTGGCTACAGTTTTATTGGTTTTGTTGATCTAGAAAGTGAAGTAAGTCATATATTACTGATTTTCTCTATTGTTTTCCTGTTTTCTGTTTTATTGCTGCATTTTTAGATGTGAGATACATTTATAATTATATCTTACTAATGTAGTCACTCTATCATTATGAAATGTTCTTTTTCTCTATTAATACTTTCTGCCTTAAAGTCTGTTTTATCTGGTTTTAATATAACCATTCTCCATTATAGTCCTCTGTACAGTATATATCTTTTTTTCATCCTTTTACTTTCAGCTTGTGTCTTTTAATCTAGGGTGAGTCTCTTATAGAAAACATGTAGTTGGATCTTGCTGTTTTATCCAGTCTGACAAACTCTCCCTTTTGGACTTTCATTTGCCTTTTTGCATTTCTTTTCCATACATTCTCTTCTTGTCTATTTTGTCCCTTTATTTCCTCCTTGATTGCCTCCTTTCCTGTAGCATATGTATTTTTTTTAGTGTACTATTTTAACTTTCCTGTTAATGTTTTTTAAACTGTATATTTCTTGGAGTTGTTTCCTTAGTTGTGCATCTTAATTTATCAGACTCTGCTTCAGATTAATACTAAATTAATTCTGGTAAAATATATAAGCTTGCCAGTATAGCTCCATTCTTAATTCTCCTTTGTGCTATTATATATAATATCTATCTATGATATAACATGTTAAAAACATAAATATATTTTAATATATATCACAAACATCAAAATGCACTGTCAAATTTACTACTTTTAAAATATTTACATCTTTCAAGGAAGTTAGAATAAATGAGTAAAAACATATATATATATATATAATCTTTTATATTAACCCACACATTTACTATTTTTGGTGTTCCTCATTTCTTCTGGTGACTTCAAGTCACCAATTGTTGTCACTTTTTTTTTAAACCCTGAAGAGAATTCCTACCCTGGAATGCAAAACTAGGAAGTTAAGAAACACCTGGAGTAACAGACAAATTTGGCTTTGGAGTACAGAATGAAGCAGGGCAGAGGCTAATAGAGTTTTGCCAAGAGAACTCACTGGTCAGAACAGACACCCTCTTCCCACAATACAAGAGAAGACTCTACGCATGAACATCACCAGATTGTCAATACTGAAATCTGATTGCTTATATCTTTGCAGTCAAAGATGGAGAAGCTTGATACAGTCAGCAAAAACAAGACCAGGAGCTGACTGTCTCAGATCATGAACGCCTTATTGCCAAATTCAGACTTAAGTTGAAGAAAGTAGGGAAAAACCACTAGACCATTCAGGTATAACCTAAATCAAATCCCTTATGATTATACAGTGGAACTGAGAAGTAGATTCAAGGGATTAGGTCTGACAGACAGAATGCCTAAAGAACTATGGACAGAGGTTCGTCTCATTGTACAAGAGACAGGGATCAAGACCATCCCCAAGAAAAACTAATGCAAAAAAAGTAAAATGGCTGTCTAAGGAGGCCTTACAAATAGCTGTGAAAAGAAGAGAAGCCAAAAGCAAAGGAGAAAAAGAAAGACATAACCATTTGAATGCAAAGTTCCAAAGAATAGCAAGGAGAGATCAAAAAGCCTTCTTCAGTGATCAGTGCAAAGAAATAGAGGAAAATAATAGAATGGGAAAGACTAGAGATCTTTCTAGAAAATTAGAGATACCAAGGGAACATTTCACGCAAAGATGAGCTCAATAAAGGACAGTAATGGTATGGACTTAACAAAAGCAGAAGATATTAAGAAGAGGTGGCAAGAATACACAGAAGAACTGTACAAAAAAAGAGCTTCATGACCCAGATAATCACGATAGTGTGATCACTCACCTAGAGCCAGACATCCTGGATGTGAAGTCAAGTGGGCGTTAGAAAGCATCACTATGAACAAAGCTAGTGGAGGTGATGGAATTCCCGTTGAGCTGTTTCAAATCCTGAAAGATGATGCTGTGAAAGTGCTGCACTCAATATGCCAGCAAATCTGGAAAACTCAGCAGTGGCCACAGGACTGGAAAAGGTCAGTTTTCATTCCAATTCCCAAGGAAAGGCAATGCCAAAAAATGCTCAGACTACCACACAATTGCACTCATCTCACACGCTAGTAAAGTAATGCTCAAAATGCTGTCTAGATTGGTCACTAAGATTGGATAATTTCTGCTTTCAGTTTCACTGACGCTTTCTCCTGCCATCTCAAAACTACTGTTGAACTAGTCTAGGAAATTTTATTTCAGCTATTGTACTTTTCAGCTCCAGGATTTCTATCTCCTTATGGGCAATCTCTATTTGTATATTTATTGTTGCCCCACTTTCCCCCCTTAATTTCTTTTCGTTCTGTGAACTTATATATAGTAAATTCTTTGAAATATTTGTCTGCTGTATCCAGTGTCTGTGATACTCAGACGTTTCCTATCAGCTTCTCCTTTTCTTGAGTGTAGGTCACACTTCGCTGTTTCTTCTGTCTTAATAATTTTTTTGTGTGAGAACTGGACATTTTTGATGAGATATTTAAGCAGCTCTGGGTTCTGATCCCCTCAAGATTTTTTTTGTTTGTTTTTTAAATTGAGGAATATATAACAAATATTGTGTATATTTGAAGTATATAATTTAATTCAGTGTACATATTCACTATGAAATAATCACCCCATTCAAGGTAATTAACGTATCATATTATGCTTTTTCTTTGTTCACTGTTTCTTTGTTCAGCAATATGTTTGCTAAACCTGTAAACTCTCTCTTCCCTGTGATTTGCAGCCACTGATATCTCTGCTTCTTCTTAAACTTGTTTTTAAGTCTGCTTTCCCAGGGATTGTCCTTATGTTTCCATGGCTTGCTAGTCAGCAAGCAATTAGAGAGATTATATTCAGCCACCTTGATCCAGTAAGGTTTCTGTCATCTGTTAATGGATCTGTGTGTGGGTAAGTTCAGTTCAGTCACTCAGTCGTATCTGACTGTGACAACCCCAAAAAATAAAGTCAGCCACCATTTCCACTGTTTCCCCATCTATTTGCCATAAAGTGTGGGTAAGTAGCACATTCAAAGTTCAAGTCATTTTCAAGACTCTCCCATCTTTTGCATTGGGTCCTTTCACCTTTCCTCTTGGCATACACACAGCCTCACTTTCAGCCAAGAGTTTGTGACTGGTTAGACCCTCTTGACTTTATTTTTCTGGGCTCCAAAATCACTGCAGTTGGTGATTGCAGCCATGAAATTAAAAGATGCTTACTCCTTGGGAGGAAAGTTATGACCAACCTAGACAGCATATTAAAAAGCAGAGACATTACTTTGCCAACAAGGGTCCGTCTAGTCAAGGCTATGGTTTTTCTAGTGGTCATGTATGGATGTGAGAGTTGAACTGTGAAGAAAGCTGAGTGCCGAAGAATTGATGCTTTTGAACTGTGGTGTTGGAGAAGACTTGAGAGTCCCTTGGACTGTGAGGAGTTCCAACCAGTCCATCCTAAAGGAGATCAGTCCTGGGTGTTCATTGCAAGAACTGATGTTGAAGGTGAAACCCCAATACTTTGGCCACCTGATGCGAAGAATGGACTCATTTGAAAAGACCTTGATGCTGGGAAAGATTGAGGGCAGGAGGAGAAGGGGACGACAGAGGATGTGATGGTTGGATGGCATCACCGACTCAATGGACATGGGTTTGGCTTCATGGGGTCGCAAAGATTCAGACATGACTGAGTAACTAACTGAACTTGGATCTTTGCTATAAATGCATGCAGCCTTAGCCAGGAATAAACTTGCCCCAGTCATGACCACAGGGCTTCCCAGGCGTCTCAATGGTAAAGAATCCGCTTGCCAGTGCAGGAGATGCAAGAGATGTGGGCTTGATCCCTGGGATAAGAAAATCCCGTGGAGAAGGAAATGGCAACCAGCTCCAATATTCTTGCCTGGGAAATCCCATGGATAGAGGAGCCTGCCCGACTACAGTCCATGGGGTCTCAAAGATTAAGACGCAGCTGAGCACATCTGCCATCATGACCATTACCTTGGGCTGGTAGAGGTTTTAGCCCTTCCCACCTGCCCGTCTCTGAGATTGTGAATTCTGCTGACACCGTCACTGGGCATGAGTGTTACCCGCTGCTCCAAATCAACAGAACCTCTTTCTCCTGCAACAGAATAATTACTTATTCTCAAGCTGCCCCATTCTGGGACAACATCTGCTTCAACTGAGGCAGGTGAGATAGGAGAGGTCCAGGTTAGAATGCCACAGATTCCCACTGTTCTTGTCCATGTTCTTCTGTTTTTAGGCATAAATGCTGCTCAGATTATTGTACGCCTTTGGTTGATTTCTCAAGCTTCAAAGTGATTTTTTTTTTTTTTAATTTGTCCAGCTTTGTAGTTGCTTTTTATGGAGAGGACTTGTTGATCACCTCACTTAACTATAGTAAGAAAGCATGCCTGGCCCAATCATTTGCTCTTAATCTAACTCTGTTCTTAAATTTCTTATTGCTTTCTTATTCATGTTGAAAAGAGCCTTGCTTTCTTATTCATGTTGAAAAATCTCTGTCTTTTAAATAATATCTTTAACCTTCTTACATTTGATACAGTTTCAGCATGATTGGATTAAACTCTTCACCTTTCTGTTTTCTGTTTACTCAACTTATTCTTTGATCCTTTCCCCCTCTTTTCCTCTCTACTTTAGCATTAATCACATCTTGTTATGACCCAGTTTTTATCTCCGCTGTTGGCATATCATTAAAACCTTAAAGCTTTTTGTGTGGTTGCCTTTGGGTTTATAATGCATGTCTTTAATTAATCACTGCTTCACACAAAGTGTAGAGTTTTTATCGCAGGAAGGTATTTATACTTAAGTTTCCTCTTCACATTTTGTGCTATTGTTGTTATACATTTTTCTTTTACATATGCTGTAAACCCATAATACATTGCTATTTTTGTTTTAGAGCAGGGGTGGCAAACTTTTTTCTATAAAGGGCCTGATAGTAAGTATTTTCGGCATTGTAGGCCATCTGGTCTTTGTCTCAACTGCCCAACTCTGTCATGAAAGCAGCTACAGACAATACTTAAAGGAATGGGTGTTACTGTGTTCCAATGCAACTTTACTTACAAAAGCAGGAAGAGGGTGCGATTTGGCCCTTATACCATAGTTTATTGACCCCCTGCTTTAGATGATCATTATTGAGAGCTATTAAAAATAAGAGAAAAGGTAGTTCATATTGCCTTCATCTCAGCCATTTCTGGAGAACTTTAATTCTTTGTATTGTTCTAAGTTTCTGTTTGATATCACATTACTTTTGCCTGAAGAACTTCCCCTTAGCGTTTCTCATAGTATGGATCTGTTGGAAATACGCTTTTTCAGTTTTTGTTGGTCTGAACAAGTCTTTTTTCTTAATTTTTAAAAGACAATTTTTATTGTTCTTCTCTCTGTGGTGTATTTCCTTTTACTGGCTGCCTTCAAGATTTTCTCTTTTTTCCCTCTTTTTCTTTCAATTAAGATATAATTTAAATTTGGTAAAATTTACTGATGTTAAAATACAGTTCTGAGTGTGTTGATGTATCTATACAGTGGTATAGCCACCCAAACAATTAAGATATGCAACAGCTTTATCATTCTCCCAAACGCCTCCCATACTGCCTCGCAGTCAGGTTTTCTCTTCCCCTGACTACCGTAGTAGTTCTACCTCTTTTGCCTTTTCTAGAATATTGTTTAAATGGAATTATATGGCATGCAGCCTTTTGAGTCTGGCTGCTGCTGCTTTTTTTTTTTTTTATTGGCTGCACCCAGTCTTAAGGGCTTCCCTGGTGGTTCAGTGGGTAAAGAATCTGCCTGCAATGCAGGAGACATAGGTTTGATCTCTGGGTCAGGAAAATCCCCTGAAGAAGGAAATGACAATCTACTCCAGTTTTTTTGCCTGAAGAATCCCATGGACAGAGGAGCCTGGTGGTCTACAGTCCATAGAGTTGCAAAATTCATCCAGATTAGCAACTATATACCACCACCATGTGGGATCTTTAGTAGCGGCACGCAAACTGTTAGATGCAGGATGTAGGATCTAACTCCGTGACCAGGGATCAAACCCAGGCCCCTGGCATTGTGAGCATGGAGTCTTAGCCATTGGAGCACCAGGAAAATCCCTGAGTCATGGATTTTTTTTTTTTTTTTAATAATAATGCTTCTGAGATTCATTCATATGGTTATATCAGTAGTTTGTTCCTTTTTTGTTGCTGATCAATATTCCATTGTATGAATCTACCATGTTTTGTCTATGAAGACGCTATAACAGCAATTTCATATTTGTCACAACGTATGGCAGGATTGTTTTCCAAAGATTTAATAAGCCAATTTATAGTAAAACCAGCAGGGCCTGGACATGTTAGTTTCATAATATCCTCTTTAACACAGGGCATTATTTACATATTTTTTAACCCAAAGTGGAAATGTCTTTTAATCTGACCATAAAAGTCATACATGCTCATTTAAAAATTATAGACCAGGCTCTTCTCTAGACAAAACAGTTTCAGTTCCTTGTATAAAATGGCACTGCCTCTTCCAGCCCTCTGAACTGAAACTCAGACATCCATTTTCCCTTTTAGAGTGTGACCCCCAGCACTGAGTAGAGTGGTGAGGGCCAGCCTACTGCCTGCTCTGCATACTGTATTTCTTTTAAGACAGCCCAAGTTTGAAGTTGCTCTTGTGGCAGCCTCATGCAGTGGAGTCACACTGAATCATCTAAAATCTTAAGGCCTCTTTCAGATGTGCTAATATGAAGCCATGCCTCCCTCTGTCCGTATTCTCTGGATAGTCATTTGAGCCTTCAGTGAAAGACTTTACAAGCATGCATAGTTCAGTGTCAGATGTAGCTGTGTCTCTTAACTTCTTAAGGCTAATTTTGGATCCCCAAGTTAACAGACTTTGCAGGAGCTCATTCGAGTCATTGAAAAATCTTAACAGGATGGGACCCACATCAGAGAGCCAGAGAAGAGCACAGCCATATTACAGTCAACAGACACAGAACTCTTGCCATCTGTTAAGGATATATATATTTCTTTATTTTCTAATTTCTATTTGGTGTTCCTTGGGATGAAGAGACTTCCACCTTACATGTAATTAATGAGAGGTAATGTTCAATGTTGTAAAATTTATTGAGTCTCATTTTGGTATCTTTCTTAGCGCTGTGTTTTATTATATATGTCACTGATACAGTATTTATTATGATATCCTATGCGTAACCCTATGTATATTATTACAGTACTAATTTAAATTGTTGAGGTGTTTTTCCTGAGACTTTAAACCACATTGAGGACTGTGCTTTCCAAACACATAGTGACAGTCACCAGAGAGATAAGAATTGTATGTACCATTGAGGGGAGAAAAAAATCCTATTTTAAGACTTGCCCCAAACCTGAATAGGCTAGTAGTGTCGATGGCTGCCACTAATTTAGATTACATGAAGTCAACAAAGAGTAACTGCTAACCAGGGATAGTTAATATTCAAAAGCAAAAGAAATATATCTGTCACTAAAGAAGTTAAAATGTTTCATCGTGACATCTACTGTTTTCTTTGGATGTGGTTGTTGAGCAGTAGTAGATAAGGGTATTAGTAAAACCACTGTGACAGCTGTTCCACGGTGCAATGCAGTAAGGAAAAATAGGCAAGGTGTGAGTAATTACAGAAGGGAAACCGGAGTCATGAGTGGCACATATAAGAGAAGGTACGCATCATTTGGAAGTCTGGTCCAAGGACCAGAGAGGAAGACTAACATTAACATTGTGGCCAGATGGGCTTTATCTTTCTGCTGTTCTTTCCATTTCCGCCAATGTACTGGAAGAGATGGAAACACAGTATCAAGGCAGTCCCACACATTAGAAGTGTGAAATGGAAATTTAAAAAAAAAAGCTCCCAGATATGAGCCTAACTCCCTGTGGTTAAACAACTAAGCCATTCTTCTAGCAAGTTGAAGCCAGCCTCCTCCGACTCACAGCAAATCCTGGCAAGAAGCTGTAGCTCTGGGCCCTCTGTATTTTGGCTCTGTTTGATCCCTCTTCTTGTTTTGAAAACACGAATGACTTACTCTTTCCAGCATGGGGACGGGATGCAGGTTGATAAGACACATGTTGCAGGTTCAAAGAGAAGGTATATTAGTCGCAGCATATGACATCTTAGCTGCAGCATTTGCGATCTTTAAGTTGCAGCAGGTGACACAGAGTCTGCATGCCACAGTGAAGACAAAGATCCCATGTACCCCAACCAAGACTCTGCGCAGCCAAATAAATAAATTAATTAAAAAAAAATTGAAAACAACAGAGGAAGTATGTTGTTGTTGTGTTAGTCAGTCACGTCTGACTTTTTGCGACCCCATGGACAATAGTGCACCAGGCTCCTCTGGCCATGGGATTCTCCAGGCAAGAATACTGGAGTGGGTTGCCATTCCCTTCTCCAGGGGATTGTCCTGACCCAAGGCTCGAAGCTGTGTCTCCTGTATGCCAGGCATATTGTTTACCGCCTGAGCCACTAACTAACTATCCCTAGCCAGATAGTTTTCTCTAGACCCATTCAAACAAATCCATTTTAAATGAGCGTTTTAAATTCTTTCTAATTAATTACGCACACCTTGTGCGAGACTCTTTTTTAAACCTAGCTCAAGTTATGTGATTCCTGCTTAAAGGATTGGGTTGCTCCATACTGACAGCCAGATTCAGATCTGAACTCCTGGGCTCGACATGAAGATTCTAAGAGGTTTTTGTTGTTGTTTATTGCTAAGTCATGTCCTACTCTTTGTGACCCCATGGGCTGCAGGATACTGGGCTTGCCTGTCCTTCACTGTCTCCTGGAGTTGCTCAAACTCATGTCCATTGAGCCGGTGATGGCATCCAACCACCTCATTCCATTTTTTTTTAAATTTTTTAAATTATTTTTTAATATACATTTGTTTATTTTCATTGGAAGCTAATTACTTTACAATATTGTATTGGTTTTGCCATACATTGACATGAATCCGCCACGGGTGTACATGTGTTCCCCATCCTGAACCCCCCTCCAACCTCCCTCCCCATACCATCCCTCTGGGTCATTCAAGTGCACCAGGCCTGACAACCACCTCATTCTATGTTGCCCTCTTCTCCTCTTGCTCTCAGTCTTTCCCAGCATCAGGGTCTTTTCTAACGAGTGTGTGCGTGCTGAGTTGCTTCAGTCATGTCCAACTCTTTGCAACCCTATGGACTGTAGCCTCATCTATAATTCTTTAGAACAGAAGAGGTGCTGGAAGCTTAGACATAGAAAAAAGTATTTTCACTAAAACGTGGAGGAATGAAGGAAGATGGGGCAATTGAAAGAGGGAAGATAAATCCAAAATTTGGGTCACTGTAGGGTTCTGTCTGATGCGAACTCTTTGTACCTGCAGAGCTCGCTGCCTTTGAAAATATGGACTATTGTGCCTTTATCAGCCTTGTCTTTTGCAAACTAAACCATTTTCAAGGTAAGTGCACAAGAAGATTGCAAATAAGATGCCACAAGGTTCTGACTTACTTTCTTATTCAACATTGTATCAGTTATTTAGCTCCTATCAAAGGACTCTGGACATACTGTATAACTCAGTAAAGATTTGTCGACTGACCTTAAATAAAGAGGTAGGAAATCACACTTGCAGATGATAAAATGTTAGAAGGAATATCTAACATGATGGACAGATCCAGGGTTCAAAATGCTCTCAGCAGACTTGAAAGATGGGCTGAAACCACAATGACATTTAAAAGCAATAAATGTCAAGTCCTGCATTTAGATGAAAAACAGTCAGTTGCATAAGGACAGGGTGTGGGAAAACTGGCTCAACGGCAGTTTAGGGGGGGTTTCTAGCAAGGCAAGGTCCGGACGTGGAAGTGATAGTCTCCGGCTGAGTACTGTACCTGCGAGAGTGTTCTGGGTGTTGCATTTAAGGTGTTTATTTATAAGCTAAGGTATATCCTGAGTAAACACCCAGAAGGGCATTGTTTGGAAACCTTATCATGTAAAGAAGTCTTGAAGTAGATATGAGTTTTTAGGTTGGAAAAGAAATGAATTAGGGGAATACATCTCTTCTAATATTTTTTTAAATTAATTTTTTAAAATGACTTAAAAAACATTTTTTTAAATTGAAGTATAGTTGCTGTGGTCTTTTATTTTTTTTAGGCTGCACAGTGTGGCTTTGTGGGATCTTAGTTCCCTGACCAGGGGTCAAACCTGTGACCCCTGCACTAGGAGCGGGCACAGAACTGCCAGGGAAATCCCTACTCTCTGTTTTAATACTAAATGGCTGCTGAGCAGATGTGTGATTAGATCTTTTGTGAAGTCCTAGTGATCAGAACTGAGGTCATAGGGGAGAAGTGATTGGGAGGTGGAGTTTGGTTTGACGTAAAGGACTTTCTTTATTGAACAGTTGCAGTACATCAGGCCGTGAGCTAAGCACTTTTCTTGCAGCCTCTCACATTTAATCCTCACAGCAACCTTGTGAGTACATTTTAGTTCCATTTTGTAGATAAGGAAACCTGTTCAGTGAAACTGGTTTGCTCAGTATTGTGCAGCTAAAAAGTAGTGAAACAGCTGTTCATAACCTAGATTTGGCTGTGCTCATAACTGCTGAGCTGTCTCACAAAGTCATGAACTCTCCATTTCGAGATTTGTATAAGTGGAACTGAAAGGATCTTCTAGCATAACTTAGGATCACTTCTTACAATTCACAAGGGCATGGAGGGGCAGTGTGGCATGATGGAAGAAGAATGCCAACTTTGGGGTTAGCTCAGGGATGGAAAATGTCACACATGCCATGTGATCTTGGGAAAGGCCCTTAACCTCTCTGAGCCCCATTTAATATCAATGTCTGGGGGCCAGTAGGAGGATTAATCTCGTAAACAGCATGGCTTATGTGTTATATTTACTTGGTACATATCAGGGACTTTATAATTGCTTTAGTCATGCAAAACATTCTTTTAACTTTTTAACAGTTGTGATCATTAGACTTAGACAACCATCATTTTAATTTTGTATGTTTCTATATTTTTTAACAGAGAGAAATTTATCTCTGAGATACTTTATCTCTGAGACAATACATGCTAAATACCCGAATCAGAACAGAAGCTTTGGTTGCTAGACTTGATTTTGTTTACCGTTTTGTACAGATCAGGTGTGTATGTTTACTTTTTATACTTTTTCTGTTATCTCCTTTGCTGATAAATAGCAGCCACCTCCTAATTGCTACTGTCAGCTTAGAAACCAAAATAAAAATCAGTAGGCCCTCAGAGGCCATCTGAAGGGCCTCCTATTAATAAAAAACATAGGCATTAATGTGGGGGATTTATAATAACTGAGCAATCTGTAAGCCATTTTATTTGTTTTTCCTTGTTCTTTTTGCTTTCTAGGGAGTTGAAATTACTAAATAAGTGAGATGCAATTGGATGTGACAGTTTTGCTCCTGGATAGTTTAACAATGTAGTAGAAAAATCAAAGCACAATTATTGACTTAGAGCCTAGAATTGTAGAAGCATAGTTGCTCATATAGTATAGTGTGGTGTTATAATACCTACCATTTGTGGAGTGCCTGTACCATGTACTCAGCTACACTAGTTGCTCTCCATGCAGAATGTTTTGGGGTTTTTTTTTTTTAATCTGCAAAACAGTCTTATGAAAGAAGCATTAACGTCATCCTCATTTTGTAGGTAAGAAAGTTGTGCTATGAGAAAGAGAAATTAGACAACTTGATCAATTTTCCACAGAGATCGAAACTTAGGTCTGTCATAATCCAAAGACCCAGTTCTTTTGATGACACTTTTGGACGCGGTAGGCCATGGTCCTAGGAAACAGGCATGCAGAGGAGTTATTAATTGAGCCACACCTATGGGAACAGGCAGGATTGTGGTGGGATGTGTTGGTTGTGTTGGGCGGGGAAGTGGGGTGGGAGGAATTCCTGGGTGGGTGGGTAGTGTGAGCAAAGTGGGCCTGAGTCTGCTGCTCTTAGGGAGCTGGAGTGGAGACAGTGAGAGAAACATTTGAGCAAAGAGAAAGGTGCAGGCATCCTAAGGAGGAGTAAGAAGTAAGGTCTGAAAGCGAAACCATGGGCAGATCATGGGTGCTACTGAAATGCATTTGAGAAAGGAATTTGGAGGTGATGCTGCAAGAAGCAGTTGGTGTTTTATATTCGTTAGAGTAGGGAACAGGGTGTTGACAGGTTGAGAGCTGTGTGTTTTGGATGCTAAGTATGGCAGTAACCAGAGATGGACACACCAGTTACGAGACTGCTGTCGTATTCTAGTTTTGAGGAGCTGATGAAAGTCCAGACTGGGATGGGGACAGTGGAAGGAAGAACGAGTTTGAGAGACATTTTCAAGGAAGCAATGATGGGACCTGACAGATTAGGTGCAGGAAATAAATGAAAGGGAAAACACCTGTAGGATCGCTTGTCTGGGAGAGAGTGAAATGACAGAATTGGGAAGGGAAATTTCTCTTTTAAATTGGCCCTGCAAAACCACAGCCAGGAGGAGGCATTTCGGTGCTACACACAGAACGTTCCCTGGCTGAGCACCATTCTAGCACCCCATCTGGTCCTGGAGAAGACACTTTAGAAGGAGGTGGTAGGGTGGGGGGTGTAGGAGGGTAGGGTGGAGGGGCAAGTGTCTTTCAAAGTTTGCTCTGTTTGGACTTCCCCGGTGGTCCAGTGGTTAAGACTCTGTGCTTCTACTGCAGGGAGTGCAGGTTTAATCCCTGATTGTGAAACTAAAAATCCCACATGCTGCATGGCACAGCCAAAACAAAAACAAAATCTGCTCTGTTTTCCTGACTTGATGGGCTCTGGGTCCATTGAGTTCAGTCAAGGCAAATGCCTCCATCCTGATGTGTGTAAACACAGATGTGACGTTTTATAAAAGACAAGCTAAAAATCTTGGGTAGGAGTCGGATTATGACTTTTGAGGTTATTATTTTACTGCTCAGGCCAAGGACCAAGTCACTCTTCTGGGTCTGTGTCTTCAAACAGAGTGAGAATTTACAGTGCTCAGGTTGGAAATTGCCGCCCTTATTTAGAAGCCATTAACCTTTATGTTGATAAAATATTATTCTTCACGGAGCATTGAAATCCGCGCCGAACAGCTGCAGCCTTTCCGGAGCACTAACTTAAAAAGCACTCGTCATAGTTTTGGAAAATAAAAAGCTTGTGGGTGGGATGAAGTCACCTGAACAATCTTCTATAATTACAACTTTCAAGGCCTTTTCCTTTGTGTTTTTCTGGCTGACTTCACACACACACACATGAGTGCGCACACACACACACACACACACACACGAGCACGCACACATTCGCAAAGCTATGATTTTCTTTTTCTCTATAAACCATTTGTGCTTGTTTCTGTTAAATAGTTGCTGTTCCTGGGAAGGTATACACTTCCTCGTTCCTCTCTTGTATTTTATTTGAAACCTGGCATCTCCGAAGGCTGGAAACCCCAGACAGATCTAGCTGTCTACCTAGCCTTCTGAGCTATGAGGGACCCCTCTGAAAGTACGTCCGAGTGCCTTGGAACAAATGCCTTGGTACCCTAGACAATGCACCAGGAAAATGTGAGCGTCATCACACATTTTGTGTGTGGATTAGGTGCCTCTGCGCCATCCTAGTCAGCAAGTCCTGGAATGTGACAGAATTGGCAGTCGTGCCCGGGGCCAACCCACACTGGGAGTTCACGTCTGTCTTCTGATAATTAAGTGAGGTTAGCTGCTCATATTCCCCGAAGGAAGGAGAGCGAGGGAATTAATGTTGTTTCCAATCGTATCTTTTAATTAACCAATGGATGGAATGGGAAGGGTTTTAAGAACGATTTCATGAGGGACGATTAGTATCTTACATAGCTCAGTAGGTCCATCACAGTTGGACACACTTTAGGAATACCAGCACCGACTTTTCTAGGAAACTAACTGAAAATAATTCTGACTGTAGCTTATTTCATGTGTGTGTTATGTATGTGCTAAGTCACTTCAGTCATGTCCGACTCAGTGCAACCCTATGGACCGTAGGCTGCCAGGCTCCTCTGTGGGATTTTCCAGGCAGGAATATTGGAGTCAGTTGCTATTTCCTTTTCCAGGGGATCTTCCCAACTTAGAGATTGAACCCATATCTCTTAAGTCTCCTGCATTGGCAGATGCAGGAGTGCCACCTGGGAAGCCCTATTTTATGTGTAGAATATAATAATTACAACAAATAAAATTGTTGGCTTTTCAAAATTGTGCATTAAGTAGTGCCTTGCCAGAGTGATGTTGAGCAGGAAGTAGTATAATACATCTGCCTTATTATTTTTTTAAATTTATTTTTAATTGGAAGATAATTGCTTTAAATATTGTGTTGGTTTCTGCCATACAAGAACATGCATCAGCCATCAGTATATCTATATCCTGATGCTGAATCTACAATACTTTGGCCACCTGATGTGAAAAGCTGACTCATTGGAAAAGATCCTAATGCTGGGAAAGATTGAGGGCAGGAGCAGAAGAGGGCAACAGAGGATAAGATGGTTGGATGGCATCCTTGACTCAATGGACAGGAGTTTGAGGAAACTCCTGGAGATAGTGAAGAACAGGGAAGCCTGGTGTGCTGCAGTCCATGGAGACTGCAGAGAGTTAGACATGAGTGACCAAACAATACCTATATCCCCTCTCTCTTGAATCACCCTCCTCCCCCCACAACCCCTCTAAGTTGTCACAAAGCACCAAGTTGAGCTCCCTGAGTGATAGAGCAGCTTCCCATTAGCTGTCTGTTTTACGTATGATAGCGTATGCATATCAATGCTACGCTCTCAGTTCGTCTCACCCTTTTCCTTCCCACTCTGGGTCCACAGTCTGTTCTCTGTGTCTGCATATCTTCCTGTTTTAAAGATTAATCCAGTTTTGCTCTTTTTCCCCCTAGGTAACAAAAATTCTTTACCTGGAATAGACTTTTGGAGCTTGCATTTTCTTTATATTGATAGTTCTTTCTTGTTACTAAAAGCAGTGGTATTGTTTTCAGGGAGGTTAAAATGATCATGTTACCTTATCAAGTTCTTTTTTACCATCCTAGTAACAGAGGCTATATTTTGTCTTCCTGAAGCTGTTAGAAGAAAATCTCTGTATATAAGTACAGTGCCTCAGGTCATAGAAATGAGGTGTTATGTCATTTGCTTCAGAAGATAGCCAATGCATCAGCAACGGCCACAGGGCAAACAAAATGCAGTGAGTAATCTTGCTTCAGAGTCAACGTTTAGGAAGAGCGAGTTCTCACTGGACATCACTAAATAAGAATGAGTTGATGTCACACTTGGCAAGAAGCAGCTCCGAAAAAAAATTTTTTTCCAAACAAATAGTAAAACATGGTGGGGAGGAGGGATTTCGGGTGAAGGGTAAAGAATGAGGGGGAAAAAACAAGCTGGAGAAACAGTGGGAGAATGAGTTACTTGTTACAGAAACAGTACTGTGATGGAAAAGCCATGTTTGTTTTGTCAGAAGGCATCTGAGTTGGAACTTGAACTGCTGAAGGAGAGAGAGGTCCCTGGGGCTCTTCCCACACTCCTTGTGAGCCTGCTGTGTGCGGATCCCTGGGGAAGGGGTTATGTAATCGCCTTGACTCATTTTCAGGGAAGAATGGCCCCTGTGGCTGTTTTGGCTCCGTAGAGGGCTGCAGCAAGTATGAGTGAAGACGTCCCTGCAACCCATTAATAGCAAACGCAAAACATCCTTTTTGTTAGGATTTGCAGACACCTGGAGGTAACACTGCAGACTGTGTGGGGTATGTGACACCTCCTGCCTCCATCTTCCCAAAATACTATGCAGCCTTGGGAATGGGGGCAACCTGATGACCAATTTGACACATTCCTAAAAGCCCCTATTTCATGGAGAAGGGAATGGCTACTTACTCTAGTATTCTTGTCTGGAGAATTCCATGGAGAAGGGAATGGCTACTCACTCTAGTATTCTTGCCTGGAGAATTCCACGGACAGAGGAGTCTGCGGGCTACAGTCCATGGGGTCATAAAGAGTCTGACATGACTAAGTGACTAATACTTTCACTTAAAAGACTCTCTCAGGTACTGCTAACCAACTTTTGTGTCGTCTTGAATTCACGTGACACATTTTAAAGAAAGCACCAAACCTTGATGAACCTTACCTTTCCAGCAAGGTTGAAGCAAATCTTTTTAGAGGTGTCTTTTTCAGTATACAAAATTCCAGGTTACAAGGTGTGATGTTTAAGATCTTCATCTCCTGAGGGCATGCTATGAAAATATTACTCTACCAAAGATGGTTATTAAAAAAAAAATTATTCGTTTGGGTGCACTGGGTCTTAGTTGCAGCACGTGGGTCCTTCGATCTTTGCTATGGCATGTAAACTGCTAACTGTGGCATGTAAGATCTACTTCGCTAACCAAGGCTTGAACCCAGGACCCCTGCATTGGGGGAGCACGATGTCTTAGTTGCTGGACCACCAGGGAAGTCCCTCAAAGATGGTTATTTTTAATAAAACCAATTAAACCTTTATAGTATTGATGTCTCCTTTTATCAGCTGCATCAAAAGGGGCAGGGGCTAGATGCATTGGATGTCCCGTGATTCTGTCAAAAGGTGAGAGCTTTTTAGTTCCAGAAGTTGTGGATCTGAAATTTAGAAGGTCCAGTGGTAATGTTTTTGGTGAAAGTATTTGAAGAGTCCTCACAGATTTCTGCCTGTTGAGTCTTAATAGTGCTATCAGTGCATTCGGCTAACCATGGATCCAAATGTAGTCCTTGTTCTGAGATCTAGTGCCTTAAATATTGAAACTGAGTTTGAGCAAACTGTTATTTTGCTTTGGAGACTTTAAGCCCCCTCAAAGTCAAAAGTTGTTGTTTAAATAATTTTCATTGGAGTATAATTGATTTACAGCGTTGTTAGTTTCAAGTGTATAACAAAGTGTATCTGTTATACATATATCCACTCTTTTAGATTATTTTTTTCCATATAGGTCATTATAGAGTGTGAATTCCCTGTTCTGTACAGTAGTCCATATTAGTGAATCTGTTTTATATATAGTAGTGTGTATATGTCAGTCTCAATCTCTCTGTTGGGATTCCTTGGTGGCTCAGATGGTAAAGAGTTTGCTTTCAATGTGGGAGACCTGCATTCAATCCCAGGGTCTGGAAGACCCCCTGGAGAATGAAATGCAACCTACTCCAGTATTCTTGCCTGGAAAATCCCATGGACAGGGGAGCCTGTTGGGCTACAGTCCATAAGGTCGCAAAGAGTTCGACACGACTGAGTGACTTCACTTTGCATTTGCAATCTCTCAGTTTATCCCTCTCTGTCTTCCCTCATAGTAACCATAAGTTTGCACTCAGCATAATCACAGGCAGTGATTGGTACTGTCATGAAATTTTAAAGCTGATTGAAAACTTAGAGGGCTTCCCTGGTGGCTCAGATGGTAAAGCATCTGCCTGCAATGCGGGAGACTCGGGTTCGATTCCTGGGTCGGGAAGATCCCCTGTAGAAGGAAATGGCAACCCACTCCAGTACTCTTGCCTGGAGAATCCCATGGACGGAGGAGCCTGATAGGCTACAGTCCATGGGGTCGCAAAGAGTTGGACACGACTGAGCGACTTCAGAAAACTAAGACAAATTCCATATGATATCATTTATATGTGGAATCTTAAAGCATGGTACACATGAACTTATTTACAAAACAGAAATTGAGTCACAGCTGTAGGAAGCAAAAGTTTTTAAACAATTTTTGAAGTTTATTTTTGGCTGTACTGGGTCTTTGTTGCTGCTAGGGGGCTGTTCTCTAGTTGTGGTATGGGTTTCTCACGCAGCGGCTTCTCTCGCTGAGGAGCACGGGCTCTGGAGTGCAGGTTTCAGTAGTTCTGGCGCATCGGTTCAGTTGCTGCACAGCGTGCGGACTCTCCCAGGCCAGAGACGGAGCCTGTGTCCCCTGCACTGGCATGTGCGTTCTTAACCACTGGACCACCACGGCCAAAAGTTTTAATAGGTGGATGCTTTTGAAGACGTTTGAGAAGGGGAGCAGAGAACAAATAATCTATGTATTGTAACAAAGTCAAGTCTGCAAAAAACTATATCATCTAAATCAGCTTTCAAGATTTGTGAAAAATAAGAGGGACCTTGTAAAACCTTGAGGCGTAACCTGGTGTACTGCCTTTCTTGTCAAAGGAAAGCAAAAAGGCATTGGTTAGCCTTATCAGCCGGAATACTGAAGAATGCACTACATAAATCAGTTGGAATGGAAAATGAGCTTTCAATGAAATGGATGTCAGTCGGACACGACTGCACAACTGAACTGAACTGAACTGAGCCTGTTCAGGCTAAGAGCAACCAGCTGTCAGGGGATAACCATATTGTTTCTTGCTCATAAATTCTGCACAAACCTCTATCCTTGGCCATTGGGTTTTTTCACAGGTGAAATAGGGGTATTACAGGGGTTAGTATTGATACTATTGTGGCCCTGGGCCTTATAATTCTCTATTATGGGCTTGATGTATTAAATGTATATATATATTTTTTCTTTAGGATATTGGTTAATTCTGGGAGGGGTTTTGAGGGATCTCTTTGAATCTTGATAGGAGATGAACTGTGAATTCTGCCAATATTAGTTGATGATTTTGCCCATAAGGAGGATAGCAGCTGATCCATTAGGGACAATTGATTAGTGTCCCCAGATTCCGCTGTAGTGCCATCAGAAATGGAGCAAATAAAAGATGTCAAAGGATCATTTGGCTCATTTGGTTGGCTATATTGATTGTTACTGTCAAATTCTAGAATTACTTTCCCCTTTTGGGACAAAGTAATTTCATGATAAAACTATTCTAAGAGGTCTCAGCCTCTTGGTTACTTTAGGAAATGCTTTGACTATGGCTTGCAATTTGGCCTTCACCCAGGGAACATAAGATATTTGGGATTTATTTGGATCCTCAGAAGAGTTGAAGGGGCACGTTCTGATAGGCTCAGAAGGGGAGGAAATGGAGAGAGGCTCAAGGGGAAGTGTGGCAAAAGAATTAGAATTTGGAAACAGGGTGTGGAGGAGGTGGAGGTGGTGAGAAGGAAAGGGGCATGAGAGCCCTGGAGGTGGAGTCAGAGAAAGTAGAGGAGGTGAAAGAGAGACCTCAGAAACCTTTTCCTTTCTTTAATTGTTTGTCTCAGTTAATTTATAATTTGCATTTTGCAGAGAGGCAGTTTTAGGCCCTTGATAGCATTTGAAAGCCTCAAAATACCAATCAAAATAGGCATCTCATTCCGTTTTAACCGTTGTAGAGCCATGACTGTCCAATTCTGTTTTAAGAAAAGTAAGTCTGGGGAGTTTGGAAGTTCTCTAAGGTGGCCATTTTTGTTCTCAGTTATTAATACTTTCAGATTAAATTGTTCCATTTAATTAGAAATGTGCATGAGCCAGGACTGTAGTTTTAAAACATGAAACTGATTAAGGTTGCCAAAGAGGAGGCACCCTCAAAGCATTTTGATGACTGGGATCTGACTTAGATGTTTTTCTCTATAGCAAAAAGAAAAATCCCTAAACACCAGCTTCAACAAGAAAAGCCTAATTCCAAGGGGAATTGGATCAAAAGCCAGCATAGTTCCAATAGAAACAGCCCCGTTCCTAAAGGAATTGGGCCAAAAGCCCAATAGTAGTCTCAGAAAAGACAAGGCCTATAAACAGATTCCAGATAAAGCCTGGAGAACTGAAAATGCAAAAACAGCAAAGCTCAAGATCCAAGAGAACCTGTATTTGAACCTTAAACTTGAATTTGGCCCTGAAACTCCAAGGTTGGTAAGAAACTAGTGGGCCCAGTTGGGTCTGTTCACTTACCAGCCTCAGAGGTTTTGGGGGGGTTCATTTCTGGATCCCACTTCTGACACCAAGTAATGTTGACCTTAAAAATAAAAATCAGTTATTTAACCCCCAAAATGGGTTTATTCAGGAAGAGTAGGGAATTGGAATTCAGGACAAGCAAGCCACTGCAAAAACCATAAGCAGGTCTAATAAATAAAGGTGAGGGGAAAATGTTACTTTGTAGAGAGAAAAAGAAGGAAGTTGGAAGGGGTTGTTTTGAATGAAAGTCCTTGGAGAAAAATGAGAGTTCAGGGTGATGATGATTTATCACTGGTTGAATTGCGGGGTAGTTAATTTCTTGTAGGAGGTGCAGTTCAGTTCAGTCGCACAGTCGTGTCCGACTCTTTGCGACCCCATGATTCACAGTACGCCAGGCCTCCCTGTCCACCACCAACTCCCGGGAGTGCAATGTACCTCTTTTCTTGTCTGGTCCTATAATGGATGACTCTTTCCTGTTGGTGATTCTTGAGTTGAGATCTGAAATTGACAGTTCTTCTTGTGATGGATGTCAAGTGGTACCACTTGAGAATTCCCCCTTCCAACTTCATATTAGTGAGGTTTCTCTTTATTAATTTTCACACCTCAAAGAGTTTAAGGATGTGGATAGAGAGCCTTTCCCTCAGTAGAGATTGCCAGCTGCCACCTAATTTTTTTTTCATTTGAAATATCTTAGCATATAGCAAAAATAGCAAACACCTGAGTCTTTATTTACCAACTTTGTCAGACTTTAATGTTTTGATATATTTGCTTCAGATCTCTTTCCCCCTGCCCCAGGAGAAAAATATTTCAAATGAACTTAAAGCCTTCCTCACTGTCACTTGTAACCTTCCTTAATATTCTCTCTTTGCAAGGAATAATTGATCTGATTGGTGTTTATCATGCCCATGAATTTTTTTCATTGCTTTACTTTTTACCAAATATTATGTGTTTCTAGACAGTATCTAATATATTCTTTAATGTGTTGTGTCTATATGAAGTGCATTGTATCATGTTTCCTTCATATACTTTTATAACTTTTTTTTGGTTTATATTTTTGATATTTGTCTATGTTGATATATCTTATTTTTTACACTGCTGCATAGTGTTCCAATATTTCACAGTTTATCCATTGTCCTGTTAAGATTGGAGTTTCAGACTTTTTAAAAATTATTAAACAGTTTTTCTGAGGGCACGTTGTATGTCTCTTTGTGCACATGTGTGAGAGTTTCCTTTTTTTAAAAGTGTATTTACCTTGTTTTTGGCTGCGCTGGGTTTCGTTGCTGTGCAGAGGCTTTCTCTAGTTGCAGCAAGTGGGCAGGGCACTGCTTGCTAGTTGTGGTGCTCAGGCTTGTCACTGTGGCAGCTTCTCTTGTTGCAGAGTGTGGGCTCTAGGCTGCTCAGGCTTCCATAGCTGTGGCATGCAGGCTCAGTAATTGTGGCTTGTGGGCTCTAGAGCTCGGTCCTAGTAGTTGGGGTACATGGGCTTAGTTACCCTGAGGTATGTGGGATCTTCCTTGGATCAGGGATCAAACCTCTACCCCTGCATTGGCAGGCAGATTCTTAACCACCTGGACCACCAGGGAAGTCCAAGAGTTTTCTCTAGTGTATGTAGCTAGGAATAAATTGCTGTCTAGTAGATCATGAACTTCTTATTGCCAAATTCAGACTTAAATTGAAGAAAGTAGGGAAAACCACTAGACCATTCAGGTATGACCTAAATCAAATCCCTTATGACTATACAGTGGAAGTGACAAACAGATTCAAGGGATTAGATCTGATAGAGTGCATAAAGAACTATGGACAGAGGTTCATGACATTGTACAGGAGGAAGAGATCAAGACCACTCCCAAGGTAAAAGAAATGTAAAAAGGCAAAATGGTTCCTTACAATAGATGTGAATAGAAGAGAAGCGGGAAAGCAAAGGAGAAAAGGAAAGATACACCTATTTGAATGCAGAGTTCCAAAGAATAGCAAGGAGAGATAAGAAAGCCTTCCTCAGCAATTAATGCAAATCAATAGAGGAACACGATAGACCAGGAAAGACTAGAGATCTCTTCAAGAAAATTAGAGATACCAAGGGAATATTTCATGCAAAGATGGGCACAGTAAAGCACAGAAATGGTATGGACCTAACAGAAGCAGAAGATATTAAGAAGTGGCAAGAAGACACAGAGGAACTGTACAAAAAAGATCTTCATGACCCAGATAATCACAGTGGTGTGATCACTCACCTAGAGCCAGACATCCTGGAAAGCAAAGTCAAGTGGGCCTTAGGAAGCATCATGATAAACAAAGTAGTGGAGGCGATGGAATTCCAGTTGAGCTATTTCAAATCCTAAAAGATGATGCTGTCAAAGTGCTGCACTCAGTATGCAAATTTAAAAAACTCATCAGTGGCCACAAGACTGGAAAAGGTCAGTTTTCATTCCAGTCCCAAAGAAAGGCAATGCCAAAGAATGCTCAAACTACTGCACAGTTGCACTCATCTCACATGCTAGCAAAGTAATGCTCAAAATCCTTTAAGCCAGACTTCAACAGTACATGAACCTTGAACTTCCAGATGTTCAAGCTGGATTTAGAAAAGGCAGAGGAACCAGAGATCAAATTGCCAATATCCATTGCATTATCAAAAAAGCAAGAGAGTTCCAGAAAAACATCTATTTCTGCTTTATTGACTATGCCAAAGCCTTTGACTGTGTGGATCACAACAAACTGTGGAAAATTCTGAAAGAGATGGGAATACCAGACCATCTTACCTGCCTCCTGAAAAACCTGTATGCAGGTCAGGAAGCAGCAGTTAGAACTGGACATGGAACAACAGACTGGTTCCAAATCAGGAAAGCAGTATGTCAAGGCTGTATATTGTCACCCTGCTTATTTAACTTTTATTCAGAGTACATCATGTGAAATGCCAGGCTGGATGAAGGACAAGCTGGAATCAAGATTGCCAGGAGAAATATCAATAACCTCAGATATGCAGATGACACCATCCTTATGGCAGAAAGCAAAGAAGATCTAAAGAGCCTCTTAATGAAAGTGAAAGAGGAGAGTGAAAAAGTTGGCTTAAAGCTCAACGTTCAGAAAACGAAGATCATGGCATCCAGTCCCATCACTTCATGGGAAATAGATGGGGAAACAGTGGAAACAGTGAGAGACTTTATTTTTTGGGGCTCCAAAATCACTGCAGATGGTGACTACAGCCATGAAATATGATGCTTCCTCCTTGGAAGAAAAGCTATGACCAACCTAGACAGCATATTCAAAAGCAGAGACATTACTTTGCCAACAAAGGTCCATCTAGTATAAGCTATGGCTTTCCAGTAGTCATGTATGGATGTGAGAGTTGGACTATAAAGAAAGCTGAGCCCAGAAGAATTGATGCTTTTGAACTGTGGTGTTGGAGAAGCCTCTTGAGAGTCCCTTGGACTGCAAGGAGATCCAACCAATCAATCCTAAATAAAATCAGTCCTGAATATTCATTGGAAAGACTGATGCTGAAGTTGAAGCTGAGTACTTTGGCCACCTGATTCAAAGAACTGACTCTTTGGAAAAGACCCTGATGCTGGGAAGGATTGAAGTTGGGAGGAGAAGGGGAAGGCGGAGGATGAGATGGTTGGATGGCATCACTGACTTGATGGACATGAGTTTGAGCAAGCTCTGGGAGCTGATGATGGACAGGGAGGCCTGACGTGCTGCAGTCCTTGAGGTCACAAAGAGTTGGACACGACTGAGTGACTGAACTGAACTGAATGGCACAAGTATTTTCAACTTTACTAGATATAGTCAACTCTTCAAAGATGGTGTCGATTTATCTCCTTACTAGCTGTGTATGGGAGTTCCTGTTCTGCATCCTCAGTCACACTAGATATTGTCCCAGCTGTTCCTTGTTTACTGAGTCATTTAAAGACAGCTCTGTGCTTAGCAACCAGCTCAAACATGAGTCAACAGATGCAAACTTATTTTTTTATATCAGCCTTCCTCCTTTTAAAGGAACTGTTTTCACTCTCAGAGTTATAGAATCAGGTGACCATAACAGGTTACTTTGCTCACATTTATTTTTATTATTTTTTTAAAATAATTTTTATTTTTTAGTTTGTTTTGCTTTACAATACTGTATTCATTTTGCTATACATCGACATGAATCAGCCATGAGTGTACATGAACTCCCAATCCCGACCCCCACCACCCCCCTCCCGCCC
>SJXQ01003674.1:112345-153439 GCA_006408695.1 Aepyceros melampus | reverse complement strand
CCTCACATTTATTTTTAACAATTAATGTTTCTTTTTATGATCACAAAGTGAATACATAGTTATTTTGGATAGTTCAGAAAACAAGTTACAAAAAATAAGATTAAAAATTCCACCACCTAGACATAGCCATTGTTAACATTTTATTATGCATTTCCTTGTATTGTAAACATATATGTGATATACATTTACTCTACAATTAGAATCATGCTAAATTTATTTTATATCATAGTTTCACTTAAGATTATATTGTGGCATTTCCTGTCATTGACTATTATTTTAAAACACTATTTTAATAGCTATATAACGTTTCTTTGTATTAATGTTATAATTTAAACATTCTACTCTTGGAGGACATCTCTGATGTTAAAATAATACAGCAGTAAACAGTCTTGGTATAAAAATCTTATGCATTTCAGGTTTTTTCTTTGGGATAGACTTCGAGAAAAGGTCAGTATGTGTGTGGAGTTAGATTGAAGAAAGAGATTATAAGAAAGGCATCCATACAAAATTAAAAAAAATCAGTTGAGAGGAAACAGGGGTCATGAGATCTATTAATTTAGCTTCTCTTATATTTAAATTGAGTTGAGTCACTGTGTGTGAGTCTTTGCCACCCCAAGAACACTGGAGTTGGTTGCTGTTTCCTTCTCCAGGGGATCTTCCTGACCTAGGGATCGAATCCTATCTCCTGCATTGGCAGGTGGATTCTTCACCACTGAGCCACCAGAGAAGCCCCTTGAATTGAGTGGCAAATCTTTAATTGCCTCTGAATCTTTCTCTTAATGGGGATGATTTTAGAGGTGAACTCCCTGGAGAAGGAGATGGCACTCCTTTCTTGCCTGGAGTATTCCGTGGACAGAGGAGCCTGGTGGGCTACAGTCTGTGGGGTTGCAAAGAGTCAGACACAACTGAATGACTTCCAGTCTTAGAGGTGAACTCTACCTGACCATGGATACCAGAGAGTTTCTTGGGTATTGTAGTGTCAAGGTTTGTAGAACTGGGAGGGAGTTTTAAAGTTTTATTGTCAGTCTTCTATTTGCAGAGTCCTTAAATTGAGTGTATTCTGTAGACTATCTCATTGAAGTAGACTTACAGGTTTGACTTGCAAATATCTAATTCCAAGCAGATTGTTGCAACACAAGGCAATCTGTTCCCTTATTGCTCAACTTTGATGAGTTAGTTGAATGTGGTTCTGTCACTTAAGTCCAAGTTTGATTTTCTGTAACTTTCACTTACCATTTCATTTGTTTTTTAATGAAAGGCTCCCTAAAAATATTGCTGGAAATTCTTCACCTTTATTTATTTGTTAGCTTCTACTATAACGGATATGAAAACAAACATATGTTTGACCTACTTTTCATCTTGTTTCTTTCCAAGATAGCTTTATCTTGACTTTGTAGTGAAAATTACATATGTGAACACAGGTAGGCTAGAAAAACCTTCCACATATTTTTATACTTGACAGAAAAGTTCCAAAGTGTCTATAGGGACTATTCGGTTTATTATTATTTCTAAGTTGCATATGAGCAGAGGTTTTGGTTTATATGGTCTCACTTTTCCACTAATAATAATAGCAACTTTTATCTTTTTCTTTCTTTCCCACAAAGGTGTTACATGTATTACTTTCTTTAAAATCTGTCTAACTTCTTCGAGTGGGCATTTTCCTTATTTGGCAAATGAGAATGCTGAGGCTCATAGAGGTTTAAAGACTTTTTCTGTCACATAGCTATTAAAGATAGTGCCAGTTTTAAACTCGGGTCTAATTCTCAAACCTGTGTATTTAAACCAGTTTGCAAGTCTGTCTCTGTAACATTTCTATTAATTTTGCCATCATATTTCATTAATTACATCATAAAATCAGATGTATTTCTGTTAAAGGATGTTCGCATCTTTGGCTTGGCCAGTTGGGATATCGTATTGGTAGTGTGGCATGATTATTGGACGTGTGTTGCTTCTGCTTGCTTCCCATTTGATAACCCCAGCTCCTCGATCCGTGGTTTGGACACACCAAGGATTTCCTTCCTATGACAGCCCATCTCTCCCTAGTCCCTGTGGGGCTCCTTCCTGTCTCTGGGGAAACTGAAGCTTAGGGTGAGAGAAAGTCACAAATAATTACTTTTTTTTTTTTTCCTGAATGCTGTCAGCTGATACGTTCCATAAAGAAGGATGTTTTCACAGCTGTGTGCTTTAGGGGTAGCGGGGCAAGTCTGCATTTTTATGACTTGGGTGTCTTCTACCACAAAGGGAGTGACGCACATGGTTTGATGAGCTTAGAATGTGGAAACCCGCACTCTCAGCCCTGTCACAGTGACCTGGCATTTGTGTCACACTGGGATCCAGATAGGTCACCTTAGTGAACTTGAGACTGAGGGTCAGGAGACCGAGGAGGGGACTTGTTGAGTATATGGTTTAATTACACAAGATCAATCAAGCTTTGACTGCGTGATTACAGGCCAGAGTGTGTGTGTGTTTCAGTAGTTGCTAGGGGAGGAGAACAGAGTTTAATCTGCGGTTTTGTTGACCTTTGGTATCACTTTTATCTGTAGTTCCATAGACCTGCCTTTGCCGAATTTTCAAAAGACTGCAGTCAAGTGATTTACAGATTAAGGTCTGCTGTGCTACTTGCACAAGAGGAGCCTATATCTTTCAGTATGGGTGACGTAAGTTTACTTTAGAGGCAGGAATGAGTTCATTTCTTTGCAGAGATATGAACAGAATGTGCGTCTCATGCTCATGAGAAATAATTTTCTTTTTTTTTTGGCAAGCACACTTGAAAGTTTTTTTTTTTAACTGAATAGTGTATTGGTTTTAAAATTTTATTTATTTTTAATTGGAGGATAATTGCTTTACAGTGTTCTGTTGGTTTCTGCTGTGCAACAACACGAATCAGTCATAACTATATATATGCATCCTCTCCCTCTTGAGCCTGCCTCCCCCCTCCCACTCCCTGCCTCTAGGGAAAAATAAATTGAAATCAGAACTTTGCTTTGAGGAAATGGAATAGAGTGACTGAGCCGCAAGCCTCTAGAATTTGGGAGCTTCAGCCAAGGCCCAAGGGGGTACCAATTGGTGTTTTCAGAATTCATACCAAAGTGAGCATTCCTCAGTGTATGAAACAGCAGACATCTATGGAGTACTACTTTGTATATATCTGTGTGCTACTTATGTGCCTTGGGTCTGAATTTCAGAGACAAAAGTACATGATTCTTTCCTCAAGGACCTTACCCAGTAACTGGAAAGACAGCAAGAAGGTCAATAACAATATATAAAAACAATGCTATGATAACTGCCAAAAATGAATCTTCCACCAGAGCTCCAGCCCCTTGAAGAGTAAGATTTAGTTATAAATGAGCTATGTTGTGGCTGAAAACATTTTGACTCCAAACTATAACCAAGTTTCAAATAAGCAAAACTGCCTTAAGCATAAATCAGAAGGAAAATGGTATTTTAAATTAATTCCTCAAGTGAGTTGCCAAATTTAGGACACTAGAATTTCAAGAATTGGCAACTCTACACAGCTCTCTTGGTTTGGCTATTATCTCCTTTAAATTACAGTAGTATTTCTGTCACCAAAAATCATTAATTTACAGTATTTCTTCTTTGTTAATCCCATCACTGTGGTTTGTTGTCATGATCATTATTACTGTCTATTTACTTTCTTAGTAGAGAAGGTACTAAAACCTGTCTCCTAAGGTTGTTCTGACAATTAAAATAAAACATATGTTTAGCACAGTGCTTGGCTAGGAGAGTGCCATCATTAATGTTAACTGTTGTTTTTCTTGAAATTTAATGCTTTATACAGTGCCTGCCATGTAGTTAAGTTTTAGTAAATTTTGATACTACGTGGTTATAAAGGGCTTTCACATATCTCGTTTAATCCTCTTAGCTGCCTTCAAGGTACATAGTCTTACCCCTCTTTTACTGACAGAGAAATTGAAGTTAAGTGTATCAGTCAGATTTTCCATCTGAGTTAAGCCGAGAAAGAATTTACCGAAAGGACAGTGACTGGTTTACAGAGTCTCCTGAAGAACTCTGGAATCAGGTTTTGAGCAACCTACTCAAGCAGATGGCCAAAATCAGGCCACAGAGCTACCCAGTGAGGCCACCGTGGCTGTCAGGACCAAGCGCTTGACACCCCTTGCACCACAAACAGTGCCGGCTGGCCTTGGAGACTGGACTTTGCCACTCTTTCTGCCTCTATTGCTTCCTCAGAAACACTGGTTCTCCAGAAACCGGAGAATGTACCTCTTGGAAAGCCCCTATTTTGCAACATTTGCTCCCTATTTAGTAGCTGGGGCGGGTGGACAGAGGGATGGAACTTCAACTATTGAGCTTGTGTTCTGGCTGCAGGGCAGGTAGGAAAAAAGAGGCTTTTTGGCTCTTCAGTTTGGATATAATAGGTAACTAGGCTCTCACATGTGACACTTTGCCTTATTGCCAGCTCCTTGGGTCCTAACTCTCTGTGTTAAGAAAAAAAATACTCTGGTTTCCTGTTAATTGTATATAAGCTGAGTAGAAATCAAGACTGTTTTCCTTATTAGTAGGCCTCATGTGTGGAAAAAAATCAGTTTTTCTCTAAAATCCATCTCGTACTTAGAAATTAGCTGTTAATTTATAACAGTAGTGCCTGAGCTTTTTAAGCTACTAGTGAGTGTGAGAACATTCTATCCGTTCAGGGTGTTTTGTTCAGTGTAAATAATTTATTCAGTGTGTCCCCCAATCCGTGGGACAGAGTATGTAATCCTTCAAGGAAGCCGTGAGTTAACACAGACAATAAAGATGACTCCTCTGAACAAAGAAGTCCTGACATTAACATTTCCAGTATCTTTTTCATTGCATCCTTTTCTTAGTACTTCATTTGTTTTTGTATAAAGCAAATCTGTGATTCACCTTTCTGAAAACCTTAAAAAAAAAATTCAGGTCCGCAACGTGCTTGCTGTTGACTCTATAAAGGCCCTTGCAGAGTCTGTACTGTGAGGAACTGTGTACACACACCTCAAACTAAGTGTCAGTGGAATCAAGTGTTAGATGCTAGTGTTCAAAAGAACACTTTGTTCCTTAAAGCAAACTCTTAGAAAGGGAAGAAGCCCTTGGTGCTCAAAAAGAAAACCATCTTACTTTGTCTGGAAAGCTACATTTTGAGGGTATTGATGTTTTAGTAAGTGGAGAACACCTGGGCATGGTGGAGGCTTGCTGCCAAGTTGCACGGAGGACGCAGGTGCCCAGTTGACAGGCTGGCATTCATTCTTCAGAGGAGGGAGACAGAATGGGCTTCTGCATTCATTCAGTGAGAGATCCTGAAAACCTGTGGCATCCGAAGTAGATATGTTCATCATTTCAGTTCAGTCGCGCAGTCGTGTCCGACTCTTTGTGACCCCATGAATCGCAGCACGCCAGGCCTCCCTGTCCATCACCAACTCCCAGAGTTCACCCAAACTCACATCCATCGAGTCGGTGGTGCCATCCAGCCATCTCATCCTCTGTCGTCCCCTTCTCCTCCTGCCCCCAGTCCTTCCCAGCATCAGAGTCTTTTCCAATGAGTCAACTCTTCACATGAGGTGGCCAAAGTACTGGAGCTTCAGCTTCAGCATCAGTCCTTCCAATGAACACTCAGGGCTGATCTCCTTTAGGATTTGTTCTTTTTTGCTCTAGAATAATACTTTGTCTCTCTTTGCAGAGAAACTTGGAATTTTTGAAGTTTAGACTTGGAAGCAAACATGGTTCAACTCACTCAATTTTCAGAGAAGGAAATGAGACTTAGATGTTTTCCCTTGGTTTATCCTTTTATAACTTTACTTTTATTCCCTATTGGCCACACATTTTTGGCCACTTATTAGGTATTGTGAAATATTTTTGTTGAGTGAAAGTGAAAATCAACCTACTTGACTTTTTTTGTTGTGTAGAATATACAGGAACAGAATTTACCATCTTAACCCTTTTTGAGTGTGCATTTCTGTGGCAATAAGTACATTCATCGAAAAGGCAAGAGAGTTCCAGAAAAACATATATTTCTGCTTTATTGACTATGCCAAAGCCTTTGACAGTGTGGATCACAATAAACTGTGGAAAATTCTGAAAGAGATGGGAATGCCAGGCCACCTAACCTGCCTCTTGAGAAACCTATATGCAGGTCAGAAGCAACAGTTAGAACTGGACATGGAACAGAGTGGTTCCAAATAGGAAAAGGAGTACGTCAAAGCTGTGTATTGTCACCCTGCTTGTTTAACTTATATGCAGAGTACATCATAAGAAACGCTGGGCTGGAAGAAGCACAAGCTGGAATGAGGATTTCCGAGAGAAATATCAATAAGCTCAGATATGCAGATGACACCACCCTTATGGCAGAAAGTCAAGAGGACCTAAAAAGCCTCTCGATGAAAGTAAAAGAGGAGAGTGAAAAAGTTGGCTTAAAGCTCAACATTCAGAAAATGAAGATCATGGCATCTGGTCCTATCACTTCATGGGAAATAGATAGGTAAAGAGTGGAAATAGTGTCAGACTTTATTTTTTTGAGCTCCAAAATCACTGCAGATGGTGATTGCAGCCATGAAATTAAAAGACTCTTACTCCTTGGAAGTTATGACCAACCTAGGCAGCATATTGAAAAGCAGAGACATTACTCTGCCAACAAAGGTCCGTCTAGTCAAGGCTATGGTTTTTCCAGTGGTCATGTATGGATGTGAGAGTTGGACTGTGAAGAAAGCTGAGCGCCAAAGAATTGATGCTTTTGAACTGTGGTGTTGGAGAAGACTGTTGAGAGTCCCTTGGACTGCAAGGAGATCCAACCAGTCCATTCTGAAGGAGATCAGCCCTGGGATTTCTATGGAGGGAATGATGCTGAAGCTGAAACTCCAATACTTTGGCCACCCCATGCGAAGAGTTGACTCATTGGAAAAGACTGTGATGCTGGGAGGGATTGGGGGCAGGAGGAGAAAGGGACGACCGAGGATGAGATGGCTGGATGGCATCACTGCCTCGATGGACGTGAGTCTGAGTGAACTCTGGGAGTTGGTGATGAACAGGGAGGCCTGGCGTGCTGTGATTCATGGGGTTGCAAAGAGTCGGACACGACTGCGCGACTGAACTGAACTGAAGTACATTCATATTATCGTGCAACGTCACCACCATCCATCTCCACAACTTCAGCATCCAGAATTAACTTCTGTACCCATTAAAGGGTAACTTCCTATTATCTTCTCTCTCAGCCACTGGCAACCATTCTTCTTCTTTCTTTCTCTATGAATTTGACTATTCTTTGTACCTCATGTAAGTGGAATCATACAGTATTTGCCCTTTTGTGTCGGCTTATTTCACTAGCATAATGTTCTCAGGGTTCATCCATGTTGTAGCATATGTCAGAGTTTCCTTCCTTTTTAGGCTGAATGATATAACATTGTATGTTTATACGACTTTCTGCATATCCATTAGCCTATTGATGGATGCTTGAGTTGCTTCCACTTCTTAACTCTGATGAATAATGCTACTATGAACATGACTGTACAAATATCACTTTCAGTCCTGGCTTTCAGTTCTTTGAGGTATATACCCAGAAATGGAATTGCTGATAATCATACTGCTACTGCTAAGTTACCTCAGTCGTGTCCGACTCTGTGCGACCCCTTAGACGGCAGCCCACCAGGCTCACCCGTCCCTGGGATTCTCCAGGCAAGAACACTGGAGTGGGTTGCCATTTCCTTCTCCAGTGCATGAAAGTGAAAAGTGAAAGTGAAGTCGCTCAGTGGTGCCTGACTCTTAGCGACCCCGTGGACTGCAGCCTACCAGGCTCCCTGTCCATGGGATTCTCCAGGCAGGAGGACTGGAGTGGGGGCCATCGCCTTCTCTGTGATAATCATGCAGTACTTTTTAATTTTTTGAAGAACTACCGTGCTGTTTTCCACAGTGACTGTACTACACATTTTACATTCCCATCAGCAATGCAAAAATCACTTTGGAGGGTTCCAATTCCTCCACATTCTCACCAGCTCTTATTGTTTCCTGTTTTTTTGATAGTAACCTTACTAATGAATGGGAGGTAGTATCTTATTGGAGCTTTGATTTGCATGTCCCATATGATTAGTGATTTTGACCATCATTTCATGTGTTTATTGGCTATTTATATATATCTTCTTTGGAGAAATATCTAGTCAAGTCTTTTGACCATTTTTGAACCAAGCTGTTTGTTTTTAATGTGAGTTTTAGGAGTCTTTTTCTAATGTATTCTAAATGTTAACTCCTTATCAGATATATGATTAGTGTATATTGTCTCCCATTCTGTAGGCTGCCTTTTTACTCTGTTGTTAGTGCCTTTTGTTGCATAAAATTTTTAAAGTTCCATGAAATCCAACTTGTCTATTTTATCTTTTGTTGTCTGTATCTTTCATGTCATAGCCAAGAAATCATTGCCAAATCCAACGTTGTGAAGCTTCTGTCATTTCCTCAAAGAGTTTTTAAGTCTGATCCATTTTGAATTAATTTTTGTATGTGGTGTTAGATAAGAATTCAGCTTCAATTCTTTTGCACGTGAATATCCAGTTTTCTCATCATCATTTCCTAAAAAGACTGTTCTTTTCCCCATCAGTGCTCTTAACACCATTGTAGGGAGCCATTCGCCCAGATACATGAGGGTTTGTTTCTGGCCCCTCTATTCTATTCATAGGCCTTCCTTGGTGCCTCAGTCAGTGAATGGTCTGCCTGCAATGCGGGAGACCCAGGTTTAGTCCCTGGGTCAGGAAGTTCCCCTGGAGAAGGGAATGGAAACCCATTCCAGTATTCTTGCCTGGAGAGTTCCATGGACAGAGGAGCCTGGTGGGCTACAGTCCATGGGGTCATAAAGAGTCAGACAAGACTGAGGGACTAACACTTTCACTTTTATTCTATTGCATGGATCTATATGTCTGTTTATACCAGTAGCACATTGTGTTGTTTATTGTAGCTTTTTAGTAAGTTTGAAATCACAGAGTATGAGTCTTCTACTTTTGCTCTTCTTTTTTAGGGTTGTTTTTCTTATTGAGGTTTCTTTGAGATTCCATATAAATTTTAGGATGTGCTTTTCTGTTTCTGCAAACACTGTTGGAACTTCAGTAGGCGTTGCATTGACTCTGTAGATCACTTTAAGTAGCACTGATATCTTAATAGTCTTGTCTTTGAGATCATGAAAGATGAGTTGTCTTTCTACTTATTTATGTCTTTTTCAACTTCTTCACCTGTGTTTTGCAGTGTTCATTGTACAGATCCTTCGTCTCCTTGGTTAATTCCTAAGTATCCTTTTTTCATACTTCAGTAAATGTAATTGTTTTCTTAATTTCCTTTTTGGATTGTTCATTGATAGTATATAGAAACGCATCTGATTTTTTTGTGTAAAGTTTGTATTCTGCTACTGTGCTGTCTCTGCCGAGGATCAGGGCTTCCCAGATCTTTTCTAAGCCTGCACCTTTCCTGGGCATGCACAGTGAATTTCTGATTTCTCCCATATATGTGGTTGCTTTTGATTGTTCTCATGGCCAGTGTCTAGCTCCAGATGTTCTCATGTTCAATATCTAGCTCCAAAAGGGGAAAAAAGAGAAAAATGAAAGGGAAGAGAAAAGGCGCCAGCACTTTAAGTCCCCAGAAATCACTTCAGCTGGAGGGTGAGAGGCCTTGCAACAGGGCAGGGTGTGTACCACGAGTGGCCTCTGCCTCCTTGTCTGCCCCTTTGTGATCAGAACTGGGACCCCTGGTGTGCGGAGGCACAGGCTCCTTATTGTCCACCCTGGCTCCTGCAAGCTGTGTGTAAGTTGTTCGCTGCTGCCTGCCACAGGGGCTTGGGGGTGGTAAGACGCTGCTGCGCTAAAAGGCTGAGAGTGACTGAAATCAAGCACAGTTTACCATCCAGACCTTCCCCTGGAAGTTGAAGCCTTCAGTAGCCTCCAAAATTCCAAATTAGCTATATCAGACAGATGCTGCCGGTGCAGTTGTCTAGGTGGAGAGACGGGTTCCTGGTGCATCTCATTCCACCATTTTCCCAGAATCCTCTCTGTTTAATTTTTAAAGGAACTACCATCTTCTCTTCCACAGTTGGGGTGCCATTGTACATTCTCTCCAGCAACCCCTAAGGGTTTCAATTTCAGCAGTGTTTTGAAACATTGTTTTCAAAACATTTTACGTCCTCATCAGAACTTATTATTTTCTATTATTTGGATAATAGCTGCTATGTCAGTTACAAGTGGATCTCATTGTGGTTTTTTGTTTTGGGTTTTTTTTTTTTTTTGGCATTTCCCTAATGAGTAGTGATATTGAGCATCTTTAATGTGCTTAGTGACATCCTTGTATCTTTGGTGAAATGTCTACTTAAGTCCTTTGCCCATTTTTGAACTGGCTTTTGTTGTTACTTTTCATTTGAGTCCCTGTTTACCTCTGTGTTCTTTGTATTTAAGTCCTGCTGCTTCTGGTAATCTGCCTGAGGAGGGGGATCACTTTTTTGTTATTTTCCACAGTCTTGATGTATATAGTATATGTAGAAGACAGTGCTAGCAGATATTCATATATGGTAGGGTTGGCCCTGCTTATTTGATTACGGTAACAGTTGGTAGTTGGAGACTTGGGGACATTGAGGACATTGAGAAAATTAATGTGAATTGAGTTCCTACTCTGTGCCTTACACTATGGCAGGCATCAGTTCAGTTCAATTCAGTCGCTCAGTCATATCCCACTCTTTGCAACCCCATGAATCGCAGCATGCCAGGCCTCCCTGTCCATCACCAACTCCCAGAGTTCACTCAAACTTATATCCATTGAGTCGGTGATGGCATCCAGCCATCTCATCCTCTGTTGTCCCCTTCTCCTCCTGCCCCCAATCCCTCTCAGCATCAGAGTCTTTTCCAATGAGTCAGCTCTTCGCATGAGGTGGCCAAAGTACTGGAGTTTCAGCTTTAGCATCATTCCTTCCAAAGAAATCCCAGGGCTGATCTCCTTCAGAATGGACTGGTTGGATCTCCCTGCAGTCCAAGGGGCTCTCAAGAGTCTTCTCCAACACCACAGTTCAAAAGCATCAGTTCTTTGGCACTCAGCTTACCTTGGTATAATTCTCTCCGTACTCCTTTAATGTACGTAGTATTTAATTTGCAGATAAAGGGTTTGAGTTCAGGGAAGTTAAGCGTTCACCCTCCCATGACACAGGTGGCAAACAGCAATTCCTGGATTCAAATTCCCAGGTCAGTCTGATTCTAAAGCTTATACTTTCTTCATTCTGTCAAGCTGCCTCCCTTCCTGCCCTGTACGTTCAACAAGAGTGCAAGGCTTTGAGCCTGGAGACTATTGAAGAAGGATAATGAGTTGAACCTTTACTTAACTCTTTGGGAGGAAAAAGTGGAGGAGATTGTAAAAAGCTAAGTTAAGTTCATATTAGTGGATAGATTTCCTTGAAGATAATGAGGCGTCTCATTTGTAGGAACTGACCATGCTTGGAAAAGTTGTATCTGCTTTGGATTGTTGACATTCTCTGTTCTTGTTTATTTAGTACCATGAACCAGGGCATTGACCATGGACAAATGGGTGCCTGAACCTGGAGGGGTGAAGTGCCTTCTGTGCCCTACCACTGATTCCCCCCAAGCCTGAGTAGCCCTTTACCTCCTGAGTCTTAGGACAGGGAAGATGAAAGGGAACAGATATTTACCAGGATCCTACTGTATGCTAGGTAAATCCTGAAAGGGAAGTGATTATTATCCAAGTTTTGCATGAGAAAACTGAGGCTCAGAGGTATAAGGTAAATTGTCGAAGTTTACACGGTTTATAAATAATGGGACTCAAATCAGCTTTCCCCATGTTCCCTGTCTTGTCCATTTGGGCTTCTATAACAAAATATCATGGACTGGATGTCTTCAATCAGCAGAAAATTATTTCTCCCAGTTCTCGAGGCTGAGAAGTCCGCAATCAAAGTGCGGGCAGATTCAGTGTTGGTGAGGGACCACTTGCATTCACAACCAGCAGTGTTTCTACTGTGTCCTACATGGTGAATGAATGAGTTTCACCCTCTGGGGTTTCTTTTATGAGGGCACTAATCCCGTTCGTGATGGCTCCACCCTCATGACCTAATCACCCCCGAAGGCCCTGCCTCCTCATACTCTCACACTAGGCTTCAGCACTTGTATTTTGGGGGGACACGGACATTGGGTGTGCACGCAGCATTGCCTCGATGAGGAGGTTCTTTCTTGGCCCTCCGGTAGTTAGAACCTCTGGTGGAAATGATCAGGAGGGAGCGTTCTCTCCACACCAAAAGCTGTGATAGATTGGTGTTACACTGGGGCTGTCTGCACTTGCAGTCTCTTCTGCCGCATGGATTAACCAAAACAATAATGGTAGCCATTCTGGGTGGCTGCTTCTCCTGAGTGAGACTGGTGTGCCTCTGAGGTGGACATAAAAGTTCCTCAGGGAACCAGTCATAGAGGGCACGCTTTTCTGAATACCGCAAAAGAATTGATCACTAACGCGCATCAGAAGGTCCTGTTTAAATGGGCAGGTGTTTGTAGACCTGAATGCCTTTGGGATCTAGAGTTTAGGTAAATAATACATGTGGCTTATGTACTTCTGACTTTGAAATAGTCTGTGACCAAAAAAAAAAAAAAAAAGAAATATTCTGTAACCAATAGAGTAAAAAGTCCTTGATTTTGTGGGGAGGTGATTTCTTTTTTTTATAATCTGTTGCTTAGTTGTACCTTCACAATAGCTGTTGTCAAAGTTACGTAGCTTCTGCTTTCTGTTTCTGCAGAAGAAAATGATGCTTGTTATACTATTTCCCAAATTCGAGTGCTATTACTCATAATACTGATTTCTACTCCTGAAAGTTACTAAGTTTTTAAAAGTTAAGCAATTCAGGTTGGTAATAGCATAGGTTAATAGCCATATGGCTCTGTACTATACTTTTAGAAAAACTTTTTTTTTTTCCTACCTGACATTTCAGGAAGAAAAAGATTTCTCAGCAAAAATCTTTTCCAAATTTCTAACCCTGATGGTTTTTCCACTCAACACTTTACACAGAGAGGTAGGTACAAATGGCAAGTTGCTATATCTGTGTAATACTCAGACGTGGTCCTCACCCATTCCCCAGAGCCCACTCTTCATTCCTGTGTAAACAGAGTGGTTTCAACAGGATCTTCGGGTATGCCTCAGTATTTACCATTTGCAAATATGGAATCTATTAAATCACGTCTTTAGGTCAATAAACATCTACTTTGTGTAAATCACTGTGTTAAGCTAAAGAAGAGTTAGAAAGCTGAGGGTAATGGCCCTGTTCCCTAACACAGTAAGGAAGACATATTTAGAAACTTTTGTTTAACATGAAAAACTAACCATAAATCATAAAAGAATAGAATATCAGGGATGAACTGTCACGACTGCTAATTTTTTAATGGCTTAGGAAAAGAAAAGGATGAAGGATTAACAGCTGTGATAAAATGTCAGTGGCTGATTCTAGATCATATTGGGTATATAGTTTTTCTTTTCTGTATATTTGAAAATTTATGTAATAAAATGTAAAAAAGGGAAAAAAAGATTTAACCATAAAGAGCATTTATAAAACTATACAAAAGATCATTTCAAGGGTATATAGGGTTCATTGTCTGTTACCTAAGCTAAAGGTTTAGGTTATTACTAGAGTTGGTAAGTAAGACTCAAAATAGAGGTATAAGCCTAGAGGCCCTCAGAGGCCAGGCAGGTAATGTGAATGAGGGATGCTGGTTGGCGTGTTCAGGTAGAGGCTGACAGAGCAGGAGAGCACAGTTAAAGCATCAAAGGCAAAAGGGGAAAATCAGTCATTGATCCTATCTTTACTGAAAAATTCGATATTCTGTTCCTCACTCTTGTCCTGTCGAGCTGACCATCCCCATCTGTAAAATAAGAGGCATGTAACTCTGCTCTAAAACAGACGTGATGGAAGGGGAATTAATGACATATATCATCTAAGTGGTTTCAATGGTATCCTTCCTTCCTTATTGTGGAGACTCTGAGACAAACAGTGTAAATAGTTGCTTCATAAATACTTCTGATGTTAATGGTAATAACTAACATTTATCAAGCTCTTAATATGTTAGGTGCTTTGCCAGAAACAATTAAGTACAATTATCTCATTTAATCCTCACAATAATATGTACTAGGTAGATATACTATTACCTATTTTACCATGTCTGGCGTATATCCATACTTGACAGGCATTTAATACATATAGGAAGAAAAGATGGATGAATAGATAGAAGGGAAAATAAGAGAAAGAAAAAGGGATGGGCCTTCCACTAATTCCTTCAAAGTCCTATAGGGATAACCAGTGGTTCCAGCTGTCAAACGCTATTCTTTAACATGCTATTTGCCTTGCTTAAAAGGATTCAAAGGAAAAGGAAACTAACCTTAAATATCACCTTTTTCCATAGGAAGCATTTTTGATAAATTGGTTTTCTTTACACTTCTTCCCAACAACTTTTATGGGAGCACATTTCTTGAATTCATGCACTCCCATATGTTTTGAAGGGAAAATAAGAGAAAGAAAAAGGGATGGGCCTTCCACTAATTCCTTCAAAGTCCTATAGGGATAACCAGTGGTTCCAGCTGTCAAACGCTATTCTTTAACATGCTATTTGCCTTGCTTAAAAGGATTCAAAGGAAAAGGAAACTAACCTTAAATATCACCTTTTTCCATAGGAAGCATTTTTGATAAATTGGTTTTCTTTACACTTCTTCCCAACAACTTTTATGGGAGCACATTTCTTGAATTCATGCACTCCCATATGTTTATTGAGTAATTACTATGCATCAGGCACAGAACTAGACACTGACAATATCATGTAAGCCAAAGGAACCTGACCTGGGCCCTCCTGGGGCTTCCATTAGAGTCTGTGTGTGTGTGTGTGTGTGTGTGTGTGTGTGTGTTTATGTAGTGTTGGAGTCAGACAGACAGTAACAAGTAAGCAAATACATAAATAAAATCATAAATTATCTAAATGTTTGGGTCTAAGATAGAGGATAGGGAAGTGATAGGATCTCCCCTAGACAGGGTGGGCCCAACATAAGTAGACTCAGGGAGGCTCCCAATGGTCATGCAGTTGAAGATTTTGTTAAGAAGAATTTTTGCAAATCTAATCAACCAAGCTCCTTACAGAATGTGAAACTTGACAACCTAACGATTTGATCCAGTGCAGGCCAGTTATGAAAAGCAACATCCATTTATTTATCTATCTTCTGTATGAACAAATCCACAGAAAAGTTATTCATACCATCAAGGGTTTAGGAATACAGTATCATGAAAATGTTAGAAATGTTCAGCCTTCTGACTGCCCCACCCCATGGTCCCACCTAAATGTCTAGATTTATCAAATTCCAGAGGAGTCCCCTGAAACTGACAATGTTAAGGAGCCAAGGAATGTAGGCTCCTTGAAAGTCAAGAGGAATTATGTGCAAAAAGAGGGCAGCCCAGAGAAGTAAGAAGGCTCTCTGACATTTCCCTTTACTTCTTGTTGCTTAATCTGCCTTCAAAGGCCAGTAACATAGAAGTGCCCCATTTTTCAAACCACTCCACCCAATGTAATGGCGCTTTGATCTCTAAAATATCAGAGGGGAGCAATGGATGGTAGAGGAAAAGTCAGTTAGAAAAAAGAAATAAACAACGACAGAAACCATGTGGAGTGGGAAGGAAGAGAGCAAAGCATGCTTCCAGCTATCTGCCAGAAATAAAGACTGCCGGGGTCCAGCCCCGGTGGATCCAGGGTGATTGGAAGGGGAGGTGGCATAGGCAAGGACAACTTATTTATTTAGAAATATAAGATTAGATTAGGAAGAAATAGTATAGTAGGAAAATTTAGTGGAGAAAAGAGGCTGAATAACTTGATTTATGTGGAGAACCAATAAAACCTCAGGACAAGAGATTTGCACCATCTAGGTTAGGCCACTGGCATCCTCTTGAATATCGGAGGGTGCCCCACCTTGGACACCCTCTCACGTGGAACTTAAAAGCCAGGGCAAGAAGTAGACATGGAGAGCCTCCATGTCCCAGATGGGAATTCAGCCAGAAAATAGAGTAAGACTTGAGGGAACCAGTCTTCCCAGTCCTGGCCCAGCCTCTATTGTCCATCAAGGCCTTTTATACCTTTTTTTTGTACATAGAGATCAATGGATAACATAAAATTATGCAGCGTCAGCAGCCCTGACTCTTATCAAGACCAGGCTTTTTCTCTGCATACCTAGTTGTATACACAAGTCTTAGGTTATTTACATCATCTTCTAGCCAAGGGGCCAATTAACATATTACGGCCCTTTTCTGATAAGGGTCTGTCAACCAGATAACTTATTTATGTTGTTCTTCCCAAAGTCTGGTGCCACTTTCAGAAAGCACTAAATAAAGTTACATTCTTACATAGCAAGGACACAACAAATTATAACAATGAAAGAAGTACAGTGATTTATAACAAAGAGAAAAGTAATTAATTCAAAAGTCTAGTGTTGCTAACATCAAAACTGCTGCTGCTGCTGCTGCTGCTAAGTCGCTTCAGTTCAGTTCAGTCGCGCAGTCGTGTCAGACTCTTTGCAACCCCATGAATCGCAGCATGCCAGGCCTCCCTGTCCATCACCAACTCCCAGAGTTCACTCAGACTCACGTCCATTGAGTCCATGATGCCATCCAGCCATCTCATCCTCGGTCGTCCCCTTCTCCTCCTGCCCCCAATCCCTCCCAGCATCAGGGTCTTTTCCAATGAGTCAACTCTTTGCATGAGGTGGCCAAAGTACTGGAGCTTCAGTTTCAGCATCATTCCTTCCAAAGAAATCCCAGGGTTGATCTCCCTCAGAATGGACTGGTTGGATTTCCTTGCAGTCCAAGGGACTCTCAAGAGTCTTCTCCAACACCTCAAGTTCAAAAGCATCAATTCTTTGGCGCTCAGCCTTCTTCACAGTCCAACTCCATACATGACCACAGGAAAAACCATAGCCTTGACTAGACGGACCTTAGTCGGCAAAGTAATGTCTCTGTTTTTGAACATACTATTTAGGTTGGTCATAACTTTTCTTCCAAGGAGTAAGCGCCTTTTAATTTCATGGCTGCAGTCACCATCTGCAGTGATTTTGGAGCCTAAAAAAACAAAGTCTGACACTGGTTCTACTGTTTCCCCATCTATTTCCCATGGAGTGATGGGGCCAGATGCCATGATCTTCGTTTTCTGAATGTTGAGCTTCAAGCCAACTTTTCCACTCTCCTCTTTCACTTTCAACAAGAGGCTTTTTAGCTCCTCCTCACTTTCTGCCATAAGGGTGGTGTCATCTGCATATCTGAGATTATTGATATTTCTCCCAGCAATCTTGATTCCAGCTTGTGTTTCTTCCAGTCCAGCATTTCTCATGATGTACTCTGCATATAAGTTAAATAAGCAGGGTGACAATATACAGCCTTGAAGTACTCCTTTTCCTATTTGGAACCAGTCTGTTGTTCCATGTCCAGTTCTAACTGTTGCTTCCTGACCTGCATACAGATTTCTCAAGAGGCAGGTCAGGTGGTCTGGTATTCCCATCTCTTGAAGAATTTTCCACAGTTTACTGTGATCCACACAGTCAAAGGCTTTGGCATAGTCAATAAAGCAAAAATAGATGTTTTTCTGGAACTCTCTTGCTTTTTCCATGATCCAACGGATGTTGGCAATTTGATCTCTGGTTCCTCTGCCTTTTCTAAAACCAGCTTGAACATCTGGAAGTTCACGGTTCACGTATTGCTGAAGTCTGGCTTGGGGAATTTTGAGCATTACTTTACTAACATGTGAGATGAGTGCAATTGTGTGGTAGTTTGAGCCTTCTTTGGCATTGCCTTTCTTTGGAATTGGAAGGAAAACTGACCTTTTCCAGTCCTGTGGCCACTGCTGAGTTTTCCAAATTTGCTGGCAAATTGAGTGCAGCACTTTCACAGCATCATCTTTCAGGATTTGAAACAGCTCAACTGGAATTCCATCACCTCCACAGCTTTGTTTGTAGTGATGCTTTCTAAGGCCCACTTGACTTCACATTCCAAGCTTCAGTCGTGTCCAACTCTGTGCGACCCCAGAGACGGCAGCCCACCAGGCTCCCCCGTCCCTGGGATTCTCCAGGCAACATCAAAACTACTATATTCCTTTTTCTATATCCCAATTACATTGATTAATATCCTTCAGGTGCCTAAAAGATAAAGAATATGGAGGCCTGGCAACAGTCATTGACTCAACAGTGAAAACCATCACCAATATAATTTTCAGCTCTAAAAGTCTCTGTATCTTTAAGATGCTTTAAGCCTCGTGCCTCTCGTGGTTGAGGGGCTGTAAACAATCACAAGTTGTCAGGCAAGTTAGAGGGCCATCAGAGGGAATTTAAGATTCTTTTCATATGCAGGAGACCTGTTGGAGCTCTAAGTTAACTCTTTCCAGAAAAAGATGGTGGTGTGTGGAAAGCACAGTACAATAAGGCAGGCCGACTCTGGTTTTGGGGGGTAGATGTTCAGAAAAACCCAGGGGGAACCCCTGAAGCTAGATCACACCTTTCCATATGTCTGGCTTCCTTCCTCATGACCTTTGCCATGGGTGGGATTCCTCACACTGGCTCCCGGCAAAAGACAACTCTCATGAGGCCATGTTTAACATCTGAGTGCACTGCCCTGGTTGTTGGTCCTGGGCTATCATTGTGATTTTCTTGATAAATGGTGTCTTGGTTGCAATGTGCATGTTCCTGGAGACACTAGCTATGAGGGGCAGAGTTATCTCTTAGTTGAGTTTCTTGGATACAAATTTCAACTTACTTCCAAGCTTTATCAAACACCAGCCATTTCCCCGGGCTTTTGGTGGTGATTTTCTCTTGCTCCATCCCCTTCCCATAAAGTCCTCCCAGTTCCAACCAATAGCTGAGCTATGTGTAGACCTGTGTGGGCAACACCAGTGATGGGGTCACAGGGCCAAAGAGCCATCAGGTGTGCTGAAACAGGGCAAAAAGTGCAAACTGGATACTGGTCCCTTTGGAATTTTCATGTGGGATCAAAGAGAGTGGACAAGTAAAGGAACCTAGAAAAATAGCCAAAGTCCTTAAAAAGAAATAACACAAAAGGAAACAAGTTTCACAATGTCTTGAGGCAAGCTCTGCAGGGACCAGGCTCTGGAAGGCTGGTGCTGGGGTAGGGGATTCTTTTCTTCCTGCCCTTTGGCTGTGACATCCACTGGGTCCCTCTGTGAATCCTGGGCTCTGCTCCCCGCCCACTTCCTGCTGGACACCTCCACAGGAATGTAGCTCTTGGGGCAGAGCTGGGGCCTCTGTGGCCCATGTTCAAGATCCAGAATAGACTTTGACATGTGAAACGAGTTCCATGGGGTTTACATTCCTCTTTCGTATCCAAGCACCTTGCAACACAAAACCGCCTGCCAGGACTGCTAATTCTTCTTCCAGAGACATTTGGAAATCACTGTCTGGAAGAAATGTGAATTTTGTCTATTTGATTTTTTAATGGTTCAAGTGAGCATGGGGCCCTTGGAAACAAGGTTGCCCCACAGAGGGGAGGCAGCAGGATAAACTGATGTCTCGAGACTGAGGGTTTTAGTCTTGGCTAAGTCATAGGTTTGCTTTGATAAGTCACTCACTCAGCCTCTCTGCACCCCAGGTCTCTTGGCCAGAGAAAAAGGAGAGGCCTTCATCCATTCGGCATAACAGCAGGAAGAGCAAATATGAAATGATTATTGACTAACGTACAGTCTATGTAACTGACACTCCAAGATGATAGTTTATTCATGTAAAATGCTTTGTGAAACCCTAAATGTTGTAAAAAAGTAAATAATCAACACATAGGATAAAACATACACTCTTCCTAACAACAGTCACAATATCTTCCATTTTCAAGGCACTCAGTCACTACATGTAAGGCCCTTCCCAGGCTCACTCTCTCCTGTCCTCATGGCACCACAATAGAATCAGTCTTCTTAACAGCTTCCTTTTACCAATAAGGATCAGAAAAATTAAATGACCCACCAGGTCATGCAAGTAGTTAAAGATCAACAGAAAATAAAAGCCATGTCTATGAGAACCTCCCTTTTTCATGGCCTTTTCAACACAGTAGGAAGGGAGATCTTTCACTAGTCTGCCCAGTGACCTCAGACCTCACCCCAGCCCTTTAAAAGTAAAGGCAAACGACTCTGCAGTGACAAAAGCCAAGAAAGATTTAGCCATTGTTGGATTATTTGGGGCAAGCATCACAGTGACAATAAGGAAAGTGCTGGTGGGGGCCACTATACCGCTGGGGAAGATGATAGTCATGTGTCAAAGGAGAACCCATCAAAGACTTCATTCAGGGAAAAAAGTACCTTCAGCAGAACACAGTCCAGGGTCCTTTGCAAGCTATGAAAGCTGGTGGGGTAAAATGAGCCAAAAAGCTAAGGACCACTTAATCCAACAGGCATTTTATTCTCTTCTTCATGTTTCTTTGGCAATTCAAATCATGGACTCTGGAGTCAGAAAAGTCTTTCTTTAGCTCTCAGTTTTCACATTTATACAACTGAGCGACTTCACTTTCACTTTTCACTTTCATGCATTGAAGGAAATGGCAACCCACTCCAGTGTTCTTGCCTGGAGACTCTCAAGGACGAGGGAGCCTAGTGGGCTGCCATCTATGGGGTCGCACAGAGTTGGACACGACTGAAGCGACTTAGCAGCAGCAGCAGCTGTGTGACCTTAGGACAAATTACTTAAGCTCTGAGTCTCAGGGTCTTCAGAAGCAAAATAGGGGACAAACAAGGAATGCCTTGAGTTCAGTTCAGGGCACCATCTCTGTTCTGTTAATTAAACTCAGGGACATCAAACTGGCTAAGGTAGCTGACGGCTAAAAAATATTTCTCTATTCATTTACCTCCTAGCCACAAAAACAAAGAAATAAAAGCAATGCCTGCCTAAGAGAATTTCTTCAAGATTAATTAATATAATATATACAAAGCATTTAAGACAGTACCTGGTACATAGTAAATATTTGAGAAAAGGTCACTATTTTATTATTTATGGGTATGTCCAGGGTAGGCTATTGGAAACATATGGTAGGGCAAGGCCTCAGCGTTTCCAAAGAGATAACAAACACATACTTCAAAAGACTGAGTTTGTAGAAGCCAAATTTTCTAGGTCAGGAGAAAAGAAAAAAAAACAGCTCAGCAAACAGACTCTCTTTCTATGAGCTGGAAGGTCTGTTGATTTCAAGAAAGGAATGTCCTTGCTGGGCTGGTCCTGGAGACTGTTAATTTGCACAACAGATTCAAAAGATTTGTGGAGACACATCAGTAAGAGGAGGCTAGAGGATGGGTGGAAAGGGTTGCTAGAGCCCCTGCAGATTCACTTTGCATTTGGCTCGAGGCCCTGGGGCTTTAAAGTGTCAGTCTGCAGGAAAGATGTTTCCATTGAAGATGTGTGCAGGTCTTCAGAACGGCTGAGTGCCTGCTGGATGCTCTGGCCTGGGGTGTACCGTTAAGCCCAGACAGACCTGGGGCCCACAGAGCACACAGCTGCGCCAGGGAGCACTGTTTTTCTTCTTGAACAGAGGCCGTTTTCTCTAAGAATTTAAAAGAATTCCTGATGTCTAAACAAATGATGCTCTAAAGTGGAAATGTTTTGGGAATGGTTAAGTCAGACTGCAGAGAATTAAATTTGGGAATCAAGGGAAGGAATGAAGGATGTTGGAGGAGATTCTTTGGAATGTATGTGTCTGCTCATATTTTCTACTCTTCATTGATGAGTATAAGACCTAAGGCTGGGACTGAGCCATTGGGTGACAGCCCAATTAGATGAACAGTCCCCACTTCCTGCTGGCTACACTTGGTCTAAGCATCTATGTCCCTCTTATCTGAGGCATAACTTCATGACTTCATACTTCTGGTATGGCCAGACTGTAAATACCTTAAAGGCAGACATTATGATTTCTACTACAGGTCCAGAATTCCTGTTTCAAAAAGACTTAGATATGTTTCAAAATCCAGAATTTGGGAGATTTTAGAAAGGTAGTATGGTGTGTAAATTGTATATGATGGAACAATTCCAGAAGTATCTGGCATAGTAGCCAAAATCAAGCATGTTAGTAACTCTGTATCAGATTATATAAATATTAACACAAAATGGAAAAAAAAAAAAAAAACTTTAAAAAGCCTCAGGACAGTTTCTGTCAGGTTTCGCCACATTTGAATTATGAAAGGACTTCTGGTTTTCAGAATCTTTTGGTGTTGGAGAAGACTCTTGAGAGTCCCTTGGACTGCAAGTAGATCCAACCAGTCCATTCTAAAGGAGATCAGTCCTGGGTGTTCATTGGAAGGACTGATGCTGAAGCTGAAACTCCAGTACTTTGGCCACCTCATGCAAAGAGTTGACTCATTGGAAAAGACCCTGATGCTGGGAGGGATTGGGGGCAGGAGGAGAAGGGGACGACAGAGGATGAGATGGCTGGATGGCATCATGGACTCAATGGACGTGAGACTGAGTGAACTCTGGGAGTTGGTGATGGACAGGGAGGCCTGGCATACTGCAATTCATGGGGTCGCAAAGAGTCGGACACGACTGAGCAACTGAACTGAACTGATACTTTCTTCATGCCCGTCCCTTTAACACTTATTGGATTGGCAAGGAACTTTGGACCAACCACTACTAAAAATACAAGTAAACTCTAAACAAAGCAAAAAGAGGAGGGACATTTCATGCCTCTGGAGTTTCCTTCATCAACAAAAAGTATTTCATTTTTGTATGTTTTACAGCTGATTTATAAATGCCACTGTTACAGCCTACCAAATTCACATTGAATTCAAGGCTTATCTTCAGGGATCAGCAAATCACCTTCAGATTTCAGGTATGGATTTGAACCGAAGGGTGATGGGAGCAATCTTAAGTCAATGCAGCCACACTGTCACTGCACCTTTTACTGGGTGGAGCAGGCACAGAGCAGAGGCGGGGGCTTGTATAGACCCAGGCTGCAATGCAAACCAGAGGGAAGGGGTGCCTGGCCTCTGGCAGAGGTCCTATCTGGGCAGAGTTGCAGTGATAAAGCCCAGGCTTCATGGCTTAACACACACATGAATGTTAGAGCATGAGTAGAAGTCTTGGCCAGAACTGAGGCCTCCAACCTTGGCCAGACTTTTGGTGCATCTGTCCCCTTCATCCCAGTGCGATGGAAGCAACAATGTAAATGAGTAGAGCCAAATTCACATGCAACACTTAGAAACCAACTTAATGGGGACTCCTAACGGGTGCCTGATCCAGAACGGAGGCCGTCCGCACCATAGCACTGCTGCAGGACCAGAGCTCAGGGGGACCTCCAGAACGGAGGCCATCCGCACCACAGCACTGCTGCAGGACCAGAGCTCAGGGGGACCTCCAGAACGGAGGCCATCCGCACCACAGCACTGCTGCAGGACCAGCGCTCAGGGGGACCTCCAGAACGGAGGCCATCCGCACCACAGCACTGCTGCAGGACCAGAGCTCAGGGGGACCTCCAGAACGGAGGCCATCCGCACCACAGCACTGCTGCAGGACCAGAGCTCAGGGGGACCTCCAGAACGGAGGCCATCCGCACCACAGCACTGCTGCAGGACCAGAGCTCAGGGGGACCTCCAGAACGGAGGCCATCCGCACCACAGCACTGCTGCAGGACCAGAGCTCAGGGGGACCTCCAGAACGGAGGCCATCCGCACCACAGCACTGCTGCAGGACCAGAGCTCAGGGGGACCTCCAGAACGGAGGCCATCCGCACCACAGCACTGCTGCAGGACCAGAGCTCAGGGGGACCTCCAGAACGGAGGCCATCCGCACCACAGCACTGCTGCAGGACCAGAGCTCAGGGGGACCTCCAGAACGGAGGCCATCCGCACCACAGCACTGCTGCAGGACCAGAGCTCAGGGGGACCTCCAGAACGGAGGCCATCCGCACCACAGCACTGCTGCAGGACCAGAGCTCAGGGGGACCTCCAGAACGGAGGCCATCCGCACCACAGCACTGCTGCAGGACCAGAGCTCAGGGGGACCTCCAGAACGGAGGCCATCCGCACCACAGCACTGCTGCAGGACCAGAGCTCAGGGGGACCTCCAGAACGGAGGCCATCCGCACCACAGCACTGCTGCAGGACCAGAGCTCAGGGGGACCTCCAGAACGGAGGCCATCCGCACCACAGCACTGCTGCAGGACCAGAGCTCAGGGGGACCTCCAGAACGGAGGCCATCCGCACCACAGCACTGCTGCAGGACCAGAGCTCAGGGGGACCTCCAGAACGGAGGCCATCCGCACCACAGCACTGCTGCAGGACCAGAGCTCACGGGGACCTCCAGAACGGAGGCCATCCGCACCACAGCACTGCTGCCTGACCAAGGCTCATGGGGACCTCCGGAACGGAGGCCATCCGCACCACAGCACTGCTGCCTGACCAAGGCTCATGGGGACCTCCGGAACGGAGGCCATCCGCACCACAGCACTACTGCCTGACCAAGGCTCATGGGGACCTCCGGAATGGAGGCCATCCGCACCACAGCACTGCTGCAGGACCAGTGTTCACGGGGAACTCCCTCTGAGAAAATCCAGGGACAGCAAGAAACAAAATTCTGCCTAAGATGGAGAATACAGATGATTATTTGTATAGTGAAATGGCCACCACTAGCATATAGTTATTGTCTCCTGTACCTAATTAAGTACTAGGTGCTTGAAAAGAAGACTGATAGAACAAAAAGTACGGATTATCTCTTAGCTGTAACTTAAGGAACAAGGATCCGGTCAGTGTTGTATGCTGATGACAGGTGATGGGTGAAAATGCCCATGTTTGGAAACACTGAATTGCTTTACGTCAGAGGGGATTCCAGAATTGCGTGGAACAGGGAAGAGAGGAAGAGGGACATTGGGAGGAAACAGGGCTGAGTACAGAGACAGAGGTAGGCACAGAGACTCAGAGACTTGTGGATAAAGAGGGTTTTGGAAAAGAGAGTGAGGTTTTGCGAAAGGAATGCAAAGAGCTGTGCAAGGTGAACTCTGCCATCTGCCTTGTGGAACTGATGTATGTGAAATTAATTTTCCATCTGTTATTGTACTATGTGAAAAGGACCAGACAGAGTTTTGTCTTATGTGAAGGAGACATTTGGAGGTGGTCTGACTTTAAAGATAGTTTACACGGTGTATGCAAAACTCTGAGGATCTGAAGAGGGACATTGGGAGGAAACAGGGCTGAGTACAGAGACAGAGGTAGGCACAGAGACTCAGAGACTTGTGGATAAAGAGGGTTTTGGAAAAGAGAGTGAGGTTTTGCGAAAGGAATGCAAAGAGCTGTGCAAGGTGAACTCTGCCATCTGCCTTGTGGAACTGATGTATGTGAAATTAATTTTCCATCTGTTATTGTACTATGTGAAAAGGACCAGACAGAGTTTTGCCTTATGTGAAGGAGACATTTGGAGGTGGTCTGACTTTAAAGATAGTTTACATGGTGTATGCAAAACTCTGAGGATCCTTGGAGGGACTTCAAACCATAGCCCGTGTGGCTGCAGATTAGAAGAGATGTACCAGACACATTGAAATGCCTGGAGCAGAGGGACATATGGAGGCTTCTAACATGAACCCTAATCCCAAAGTCACCAGGACAAATCATCCAAATTGCTGTCTTGATTTCTGTTGGAATTACCTTCCATGTGAGCAGCTCCCTGAAGCCACTCCAGGGATGGCTGGACGGCTGGAAGGGGAGTGTGAGGGATGTAGGAGACTGGCTGGCCTTCTGGTAAGTTCACAGGGCTCCTAACACCTGGTGACATGGGTTCTCCAGGGAATGACAACATGCATGGGGGCAAAAGTGGAGGCTGTTGGTGGTGACAGCCAATACCTAGGTTACAGATGAGTAACAATGAATGATCAGGTCATGGGGGCAGACGTATGCGCCACGCTAGGAGTAAAACCCCCACTTCTGCTAATAACACTGTGCTATCACTGAAGTCACTTAATACTGTCATGGTAATGAAGGGCAAGTTGGGGCTTTCTTTCAACAGACCCCTTTAGGGCTCACTTACTAGCTGTTGAGACAGGCCATGAGCAGCTATAAGTTTTGGTTTCACCTTATTAAAAAAATTGAGGATAATATCAGTGTCTGCCTCAATGACACAAGCTAACTTCTAGCCCAAATGTTAACAATGATGCTGATGATCACTAGTATTCTCAGGCCGCTTGGTAATCAATGTGTACAATTGGCATCTAGTCACTCTTATAAGATGAAACTCCCACGGTGGTTTTCTGGTCTCTTCTTCACCTCTTTCTTGTGCAGGCCTTGTAGTAAGCACTGATCCAGTCTTCTAAATGGTGGAGCAAGTCGATATTTTAAAATGCTAAAGTTTTTCAGCTTTTCTCTTTAGTTCGTAGAGGGCCACTGATGCGTTTGTACACTGATAATACAAACTTGTGTAGAGTGGGTCCACTAATCCATTTGTACACTGATAATATAAATTTGTGTATAGTGGGTTCACTAATGCATTTCTACATATATGCATTTCCGATAATATAATTTGTGTACAGTGGGTATACATAGCATTAGAGGGTCATAGACGGTCATACAATGGTTTCTGTGTCATAAGACTTCTCATTGGAAGTAATTAGGATGAAGGTAGGCTTTGTACCAGGGATAGACTACTGTCTTCCCTGTGTGATCTGAGGATGTACAGGAAGCTGTGGACGCAGGCAACAGCCAGCAGAACCTTCAAAATACTCCACCCCATAAAATTTCCTTTGGCACAGTGATGGCCCTTTAAAAACCCCACCTAACACCTCCACGTGCCTACTTCTCCACTTCTGGTTCCGTTCCCACCAGCAAACCCATAATTTTCCTTTATACATTAACTGTTGGCTAGTTCGGAAACACTCCACCCCACCCCACCCCACCCCACCCCTTCCCCCAGGGGTCTCGCGTGCCCAGGCTCCCTGGACTATCTCTGTACACAGGCCTCAGCACCTGGGCAAAACAGTGGGAGGGTGGAGGGCACAACCTTGGTCCCGGCCTCTTGGCTTTTGTGGGTTTCAGCCAGACCCTGAGTGTTATTTTAGTGCAACTTTGGTGTTTAATTTGAGGATGTGTGTGGATCAGAAGGAGGGACCAAAACATTATTTTTTTTTCCATCCACCAAAATGATCAAATTTGATATTGAAAAAAACGCACAGCCTGGTCCAGAGCTGCGTCCAATTGGGAAGTGGGAAATGACTGAAAATCCCTCCCCTGCCGGGGACCATCATTCCTTAACCACTGGCCACTGCGCAGGCCCGTTTACTGTGGGCAGCACCTGGGCAGCCTGTGGTTTCCGCCCACCCAGAAGCCAGTGCCCTGAGGCTCTCCTTGCCTTCTTGAAAGTGCACACAGCACCTTCGCTGGAAGAACATTCTACAGGGTTGTTTAATTTCTTACAGCCTTGAAACAGCCACAACCAGCAGCTGCTGAGCCATGGCTGAAGGAGAAACCACAACCTTCAGGGCCCTGACTGAGAAGTTTAACCTGCCTCTAGGAAATTACAAGAAGCCCAAGCTCCTCTATTGCAGAAACGGGGGCTACTTCCTGAGAATCCTCCCAGATGGCACAGTGGATGGGACGAAGGACAGGAGCGACCAGCACAGTAAGCCCCATCTCCCATTTCTGGTATCCTCCTTAGTCAGGGATGGGAGAAGGGAGAATAGCTGAGGGCTGTAACCCCTTCTCCAAGGTTCTTTTCAGACATGACACAAACGCAGGGGTAACAAGGTACAGAGGGCCTGGGTGTGGAGAACGGGGAGTTGTGAGGGCAACAGCCTGTCTAGAGTCTGATTTCAAGAGTTTCAGAGGACTCTCTGTTGACCTAACATACCTGCTGTGAGATCAGACTGGCTGCCAATGTTCAACTGTTCCAGATTCCTATAAGCAGGGAGAGGCCTGGTCCCCAAGGCTGGTCAGGGCCCGTCTCACTCCATGACGGAAGGGCCACAAGGGGCAGGGCCAATAAACTCCCAACAGACAAGGGCTCAATTTCAAGTTAACCGATTCTCCAGGTTATGTTTCCACTGGGCTTGATTTGTGAGATCCTAGTTCACAGTCATAGTCTTACACATCATTAATTATGCTGCTCTCGCTCTGCATATCATGCAGACGTGGCTGCGGGAACTGGGAGGGGTAGAGTCATTCTCCAGACCTTATAGAAACAGGAGAGTAGGAGCGATTTGAGCCAAAGGCTGAGTATCTCCTTCGGGCTTTCCTGCCAGCCCTGCTCTCAGATGGTGTTGATAAATGGCGGCATGACTTTGGAGAAAAGACTCTCCTTGACTACCTAAGAAAAAAACCTCTCCCTTCTGCTTTGGTATTTCTGGCAGTGGTGTGTATGTTTGATACGAGGTGTCTGGGTTCTACTGTGATGTCACTGGGGATTCCCTGAGCCCCACCAAATCATTAGATGTTGGAGCAGAGCCAAAAGTCAGATATGGTCCCTGCTCAGAGGGTCTGAGGGGTCAAACGTATCATGAACCAAGGGAAGGAAAGTATGGATGAAATCAGGAGACAGAATAGCACAGGTAGAATTTAAGGTTGTGCAGGACGGCTTTAAGATGAGATACAGAACACTGGCTTTGATGTGATGGTAGTCTTTATTATTGATTTGATTTACACCAAAGGTTAGGCTTCCCAGGTGGTACTTGTGGTAAAGAACTCACCTGCCAATGCAGGAGACTCAAGAGATATGGGTTTGATCTCTGGGTTGGAAAGATTCCCTGGAGGAGGACATGGCAACCCCTCTAGTATTCTTGCCTGGAAAATCCCATGGACAGAGGAGCCTAGCAGGCTATGGTCCATAGGGTCGCAAAGAGCTGGACACAACTGCAGCAACTTAGCATGCATGTACACACACCAAAGGTTGCAGGCACTAGGCACAAACGGTCACCCCAGTGGTGCCCACTCTCCATCCACAGAAGCACAGATGATGGGGGCGGGAGCTAGCATTTACCAACCAGGTGGCACTGTCCCTTCCCTCTCACCCACCAAGCAGACCCTTGCAATGAGAAGCAGGAAGTTTGGGGCTGACTACTGCAGGGTCAGCTGAGTTTTAATAGCTTGTCTTCAGATGGACTTCCGAATGCCTATACTTGATGGAAAATACATGCCAGAGTATAGCAAAAAAAAAAAAAAAAGACTATACTGAGTATGTCAAACATATACACAGGCAATGTTTACTGCAAACAAATGGACTTAGACTTCAATCTGTTGTGTTGTATCAGGCAAGCTACACAATTTGTGTAATCTGCCTCACACAACACAAAGGGAACAAGCTGCAATTTCTAGAAGGTTTTAAACATTTCTAGTAAGTCTTACCAGTTTTTTGAACCAACGAGAACGTTCTCTGGTCTTCCGCATCCCAGAGGAAAAGACAACCTTGGTGATGTGTTCTATGGGGTTAAGCTGGCTCTTCTGGGAAACCTTAAATTCTGAGGTCACAGGAGGCTACAATTCCAATTCCAAGTACTAGAATTTCTGTACAAAGGGCATGTGACTTCACTGTTAACATTATAGTCTGCACCCTGGGTACAGAATGTGGGACAACTTCTGCATAGTGCTGCAAATTCAGCTGCCTGACCTGAGATGTCAGAAGCCCTGGAGGGCAGCATACAGGCCCAGGAGTGCGTGTGAGGAGGTGATGGTGGATTATTACTTCCCAAGTGAACTCAGGCTAGTTATGTAACTGTTCTGGCCTTACTTTTCCCAACTGTAAAATAAGAGCAATATGACTTGCCTCCCAAGTTTCTTGGGCGGGTTACACGAGACAATGTAGCGAAAATTCTCAGCATAGCCTCTTGACCGAGAGTAACAGCTCCCCATATGTTGGTTCCTGCGGCTACTGTGGCACCACTGTCACGATCGCTACCACCACCAAGATGTCCATGCCCTCAGCACAGCACATGGAACATGGGATAGCCCTTAACCACCCTCCCTAGGCTCTTCTCTTCAGCAACACTGCCCTCCAGGAAGCCAAGGCTTTGGGTTCAGGTTTTGATTCAAGGCCTCTCTGGCAACATTCAGAGTTGTTGTGTTGGCCTATTTACTTAGTCTAGAACTAAGAACAAGGGCCAAGGAGGACAGAAATCAAAGCAGGGTGAGTAAGCCAAAATCCATCCCCCACTACCTGTCAGGGCCAGGAGAACCAGGTAATCCACGTACCCCTTGCAGAGACAAGAGGCCTAGATTTAGAGTCAGAAACCTTGAGGTCATATTCTTAAGCTGCCACTTTCTAACTGGATCAGCACCAGACAATTATCATTCTCTCCATTTGGCATAAAGAGCTCTGCAAAAGCAGCTTCAAGTCTCCCAGCCCCCAGGCCCTTCCCATCATCTTCTCCTCTACAAAAATGTGAAACTCTCCAGTGTTCCCGGCTATCTCAACTAGCGGGGCAATACTGAGGCTGTTTCCTCACCTGTGCAATGGGAAAAGCAACACTGCCTTATGTGTCTGACAAAGTTGAAAACTCATGAGATCCTGCAGCCACAAGGACTGACTCCCTGCCGTGGATGCACCCACTAAATGTGGCTCTGTCGCCCTCTTCTGCCCAGTGGTGGTACTGCCACAGTCTTTCTGAATTTCAAGGTTCTTCAGAAACAGAATCAACCTGGGCAGGCATGGAGCGGATGATCCCTGGTGGTTAGCACAATGGTTTGTATTCTTTGATCATTATTGGAGCATGACTAGAGACCATGAAGATAAGTGGATAACCACCCTCTAAAACTTCCTCCAGGGAGAGTATTTCTAAAAGCCAATCAAATATTTAAATAAATCTACATACACCATGCAAAATGGAATTATACGCCTTCCAGTACTACAAGGCAAAAAAAAACAAACAAACCTCAACTCCTTTCACAGCTTCCCTTTGTCCCCAACCAGTTGCTCTACCCTGGACAAGACTGAGAAGTCTGCAAAATGTACTCCCTTCTTACCCACAGGAGAGTAAGTTTCCCAGAACCTAACCCCAGGTCTTTCTTGGAGTGGAATAAACCCAGGATGGATGGATGTGCATGGACCACTGTCCTGTAGACCTGAGTCAGAGGTCTCCACAGGTGCGAATTTCTGGCCTGCAGAGGAGATGTTTTTGGTTCATCCCTTTACAATGGCTCAAATCACAGCTGTAGGCAGTTAGCAATGCAGACTATGGACATCTGTTACTTTGCCACACTAGGAAGCCTGGGCAGGACCAGACAGGAGTGGCAGACTGCGAGAAGGGGCACTGGGGGCAGGGTGTGAGATTTTTGTTGACTGCTAGGGTGTGGCTTGGGGGGCTGGTAAGTGGCCGCATCACCAGGAGAGGGAGGCTCCTGGAGGAGGAACAGGGGCAGGGAATGAGGACCAGCTTCACCTCAGACATGCAGTGTTTGAGGAGCGCCTTGTGTATCAAGGCAGCCCTCCTTGGGGTCATACCACATGTTTCCTTGTGCAATTATCTAATGGTGTCCTGCCTCACTGGGCTCTCTGAGGACGGGGACTTCGTCTCTCACAGCTCAACACTGCAATCTGTGTGTCAAGCACATGGCTGGGCGGTCAGGATCATGGCCAATAAATATTAATTTGATGAGTGAATGAACTGTGTTGGAAGCAAATAAATTCAAATTTAATAATATATTCCATAAATATCTATCAAGCACCTAATATATGCCAGGCGTTGCGCTAGACTATTTAATTTCCTCTTAGCCACGGTCCTGATGGGTTTTAATTATCATTCATAATGAACTGCCCTGTGAACTAACTCTGTGAACCCTGAACCCTGGGAACAGCCAGTAACTGGGAAACTTGGCACCGACCTACCGCTGCATCTTCCAAAACTAAGGCTCTCTTATAGCACACTTCCACCCCTGACACCAGCACCACAGCGGTGGTTTCACACCATACACTAATTAAATGAACATACTGGATTCACACAGCCCGTCTGTGGGCCCAGTAGATGCGGGACCCATCACTGCAGTTTACTGGCTCCCTGTCAGCTTCCCTGTCAGGAAGTTACTTTTTCTCCACATGCCTCAGTTCCCTTGTTTTAAAAACAAGGATGGCAACAGAACCCACCCTCATAGGAAAGTTGGAATTTTAAGCATGACAGTTTGTGAATGTCTTTAACAGCCTGCCGGGCACATGATAACTGCCTGGAACATGGTATTTATCAGCAGCAGCATCCTGAGGCTTGCTGGGCTTTCCTCATGTAACCATCTGATCTTTGGAGTTTGCTGAGTTAAACCAATGCTACACCAGCTCCCTGCATCTCGGCATCTCCAGGATTGTCCGGGCTTGGAGCTCTTGAGGCCTGGCATGTAGGTACCCTGTGCCCAGGCACCAGCGGCTCCACAAGCCCTGCCCTGTCTCACCTCTCTACGCAGCAAGCTGTCTTGGGCAAAGCAAGGAGCTCCGTGCCTGACTCTGCTCTTTTTGGGGGAATTCACTCTCTGTCTAAGGGGGCCATAACCTATTTCTGGAGCAGTAACTGGAGGATAGGAAAAAGCTCACGAGCATCCCAAACCTGCAGCCCCCTTCTATGGCACGCACTCCTCAACTCCCCAAGCACGTACGAGGCTTCACGAGGAGCAGGATTACCGGCACCACTCACCACACAAATGGAAATGTTCCTGAGCAAAGTGTGTGCCAATCAAATATTTATAAATCAAACCACATCCTAAAGGCACTAGAGGAGTTCACTGGTCCCCAGAACCCTGCTTTGCAGCCCTTTAGAAAGGGCTCCTCCCTTCAGTGTATCCCTCCTGCCCGCAGTTCTGGGGGCGATCCAGATTCCCCATCCTGCTGTGGCTCACCATCTGACCGCGAACCCACTGTGCTCCCCATTGCATTGGTGTGCTCTTCAGGTGACCACAGTGGGCAGAGCCAGGCATCAGAGAGACTGGTCTTCAGACAGGCACGCTTTCCCTGAAGGCATGCCCTGCTCAAGGCCTCCTTCCCTCTCCTCCCTACCAGCTCCTTATCTGCTTACACAGGAGGGATTTTTCCAGATAGACTTTTTTTTTTTTTAAATATCACACAGTCCATGGACTGTATCAAAATTTTCCAGGCACCTTTTTCAGACCCTAGAGGAGAAGCAAACACCTTTACACATTCTAAGAAAAGTCTTTTTCATACACACACACACACACACACATATAGGTATCCAAACCACTATAACTTTTTTCACCCCACAAACTCCATTTTATTTCTTCTCCGTCTTTCTCTAATGTTTTACAGTGCCCGGCTTGTGGCTACATTTTAATTATAAATGCCACTGACATAAAACAACCTCACCAAGTTCTGAATGAGGCTGACCTCATTTTGGTAAACAAGGCAAAGGACGGGAAGTCTCCAACCCAGAATAAACCAGGCAGTAATCTCTCCGGGCCTCTATCTGGAGAGCAGAGGTGGAAAGCAGGCTTAAAGGCCATGGAGGAACGTGCTGCAGAAGTGGGATGTCCCTCCGCAGTATTCATCCTGCTGAACGCAGCAGCTGTACTCTTATCTTTCAAAATCCCTAGGGGAGGACAGGAAGAGAATAGCCTGGTGCCCCAAAGCTCATGTCTCTTGGCACTGGCAGGTTCTAACTCCTGTTCCTTCTTTCTGTCCTTGGAATGTAAGGGATCATGTGTCTTACTGTGACTAAACTACTATGAAGAGCTAATGGAAGGCTCTGAGGAGCAGAAGAGAAAATCAGAGATACCAGCTTATAATTCCTCAGGAAAGGAAGGAAGAGCTCTAGACAGGGACCAGCATATACACTCAATCCCTGGCTTCCCCTTTACCTAGGTTCCCCTAAGGGTCCAGAGGAGGAGGCAGGAGCATGGGCTGCAAAGGTCATCTTGTATATTTCAGTTATTTGACATTTAATAAATTGGCCATTCTCAAACCAGCACACCTTAATGCGTTCCTAGACAAGGAGCAGGACTCTGGATTCCACTGGGGACACTATGGTTACTAGTCCATCAGGCAAATGCTTCCAGTCTTTCTGTAGCACATCTTTAAAGTGCTTTATAAGTTTGAATTTCTCAAAGAAACTTGTAACTATCACTAGAGTACCTTTTCAAAAAATTGCTTTTCATTTCTTCTGCTAAGTCAAAAGTCACTGTCCATATTTCAGAGATGGGGAACAGTAACTCCCCTGAGGGCTGAGTGATTTGCCTTGTTTTTCAAAAAGTACTTGCCCCTTCATCCTTGGGATGCTACAGAGCCACTGACCACCCTGCTCATAGAGAGCTAGTCCTAAATTCCGCATATGGGAGACAGGAGGAGCTGCCTCCACCCCTGTGTCCTGGGTGCCAACCTGGTGGAAGGTGCTGAAGAAGACACTGAACAGAGCAGGTGTGCCCTGAGTGGCCCTTCACCAGCTTTCCTGGTTCCCTGTCTGCCCTTAAACGGTTGTTCAGTCACTAAGTTGTGATCCCATAGACTGCAGCACATCAGGCTTCCCTGTCCTTCACCATCTCCTGGAGTTTGCTCAAACTCATGTCCATTGAGTTGGTGATGCCATCCAACCATCTCATCCTCTGTCACCCCCTTCTCCTCCTGCCCTCAATCAAGGTCTTTTCCAGTGAGTCGGAAAGGTGTGTGTGCCCTCAAGATGACATACCTTCTGCAGATACCTGCATTCAGGTCTAGATGGTCCCTGAGGTCAAGTCTGTGTTGGGTCACAGAGCACCGCAGGGGTCAGCAGCAGCAAGAAACCGAATGTCTGCCCACCAGCTATAAACCAGGCTTTACACATCAACTACCCAGTCTCACCGAGAATACTACAAAACCATTAGCAACCCATCACCCAAAGTTAACCACTGTTACCAACTTGCTGGCTGTTCTTGCCTCAGTATTGTCTTTTGGAAGGAATGAAGTTAGGGTGAAAGGTAATTTCCATTCACTCCCCTCCCCAGTCTCAGTCATTTTCATCCTCCCCAGAGCAGCCACTGCTATGAATTTGGACTGAATCAAATGCACATTTTTCTCTTTTACTCCCTATCTATTCATGAGCTATGTGCACTGGTTTATGTTTTATTTACAAAATTTTCATCAAGGATTTACCATAAATTTTCTTTTGCAGTTTGCTTTTCTTTCCCATTGTACATTATTTTCTGCTTTTCTTTGAGAGAGAAAACAATTACAGAGAGAGGGGAAAACAAGAGGGTTTTGCTTGTTGCACTTTTGTTTGCTTTTAGCTCGAAAACAAGTGGGAGTTTTTGCTATTGTACTGGTTGATTACTCTGGGTCACCTGACCCTATTTAAATAGGTGTAAGCCCCTGAAGGCAGGGACCTTGCCCACACTGAACAGAGCACCCAGCACGTAATGCCCAGACCATGAATACCTGGTGACTCGGTGGCTTCCCCTGAGGCCCGTGCTCCCTCCAAGAGGGAAGGGCTGCTGCTTCCGCCAAGGCAGTTGGCCAGTCCCTCCCTCTCTTTGTAAGCCCCCCTCTCCCACTTGCTCTCCTTCCCTCCCACCCCTTAACAGCAGCTGCAGGAGGATGTAGGTTTGGAAAACTGGAATGAAGTCATACGAGGCAGTTGGACACCTAGTCAGCTATGCGAGCAACGCGCTGGGTGTTACTCCTTCCTGCCAGCTCTGCTTGTAGAAGGATATATGTTTAAGCAACTTAGCCAGAAAGAAATCCAGTGAAAATGAGCTATGAAACTTGGACATCCTGGAGAAATAATATTTACAGAGGAAACTCTTGAGACAAACTCTCACCAGTGCAACAACTTGGTGCTGGGGCTCAGGGCCGAGGGCTGAGTCGTGCGCCAGGCAGCTCTGTCTCATGTTTACCTCCATGGGGCGTTTACTGGCCAGGACGGGGCTCCTCAGACGGCAAAGTCAACTCTACCTACCCCCACAGCGAGACAAACGGGCAGTATTTAAGGCACAGAACAGAAATGGACTAGCAAATAAAAAGCTAAAAAAATTAAGTCTTCCTAGGTGATCATGATGTGCTGGTGTAGGTTCATCATTTATAACAACTGTGCCTCGCTGGTGGGGGAGACTGTGCCATGCAGGGGAGGGGCACATGGTAAATGTCATACTTTCCCCGTATTTTTGCTGTGAACCTAAAACTGCTCTACAAAAGGAAGTCTATTTAAAAAAAACAAACATTTTTCTGGATCACCCAAAAGGACTTGCCCTTTGGGGTTTCTGTTGCAGCTATAATGTGACTGACTTATAATAATGTGACCTACTTATCTAGATGTGTGCGCTATGTCACTTCAGTCGTGTTTGACTCTTTGTGATCCCATGGACTGTAGCCTGCCAGGCTCCTCTGTCCATGGGATTCTCCAGGCAAGGATACTGGAGTGGGTAGCTATTTCCTTCTCCAAGGGATCTTTCCCACCCAGGGATCAAACCCAAGTCTCCCACATTGAAGGCAGATTCTTTATCATCTGAGCCAAAAGTCCCAGGTAGCTAACATTATGGCTGCAAAACGGGGTTCTGGATGGCCATCCGACATCTTGTGCAAGTCAGATCTTGAACATAAGGGGGACCAAGGAGTGAAGTGAATATGGCTTGATTTGGACCAATCTTTCTGGTAACTGTTCAAGGTATTGTATGAAAGAGAGGAAAAAGCAAGATATTTAAAATAGTCAAGCTTGGATTCTGGTCATGGTTTTGTCTGTGATTCCAAGTACAATGTCTGGTAAAGGTGCTCTTGGCAAGCTTCAGTTTCCTCACCTGTAGGATAGAGCCAGTGCCACCTTCTTCCAGGGATGCTGTGAGAAGCGATGATGTCACCTAAACACAATAAAAACGATAGCAATTTTACTGGACACTTCTAGGTGTCAGATCATTAAAGCTCACAACTCTATGGAGCAGAACTATCATTACAGATAAGAAAACAGAGGTAAATACCATACCCAATCATTACACAGCTACTACACAGCCAAGCCAGAATTTAAATTCATGCAGTTTGCTTCCTGAGACCAAACTCCTCAGTTTTACTCTATTTATACCAAGATAGAAACTAGCAAGATGCCTGGCACATTGTAGATGATGAGTAAACAATTATTCCCTTCCTTTGGTCTCTCTGGAGAAGGCGATGGCACCCCACTCCAGTATTCTTGCCTGGAAAATCCCATGGATGGAGAAGCCTGGTAGGCTGCAGTCCATGGGATCGCTAAGAGTTGGACACGACCGAGCGACTTCACTTTCACTTTTCACTTTCATGCATTGGAGAAGGAAATGGCAACCCACTCCAGTGTTCTTGCCTGGAGAATCCCAGGGATGGGGGAGCCTGGTGGGCTGCCGTCTATGGGGCCGCACAGAGTCAGACACGACTGACATGACTTAGCAGCAGTAGCAATTTGGTCTCTCTTAAATATACAGGATTATGCTGAGAAACTGATAGAAAACACATGTGAAAGTTCTCTGCAAATCAGAGGTCAATGAAAATACTGAGCATTGAAAAAAATTTTTTATTGAGATACATTCACATACCTTACAATTCATCCATTTAAAGTATGCCATTCAGTGGTTTTCTTAGAGATTTGTGCAACCATCTCTACAATCAGCTTTCATCACCCTAAAAGAAACCCTATACCGCTTAACCATAGTTTCCCCTTCTCTCTCCAACCCCTTCCTCAGCCCCTGGCTACCACTAATCTACTTCCTGTCTCTATGGGTTTTGCCTATTCTGGACATTTATTTTAAATGGAATCATACAATATGTGGTCCTTTGTGAGTAAGCTTCTTCACTTAACATGCTTTCAAGGTTCAGCCATGCTGTAGTATGCACCAGTACTTTATTCCTTTTTATGGTGAAATAATATTCTGTTGTATATAGCACCGTCATTAAATTCATTTACATGCTTTCGAGACTGCTAGTGCTGGAAAAATCCTTAGAAACTGAATCTAAATCATTCCAATTTTACTAACAAGGAGACTGTGGCCTGAAAGTTAAACAGCCCAGCCAAGGTCCTGTTCCTAAGTGGCAAAGCCTTGAAACTTACAACTCACAACTCGGTTGCATGTTATTTCACTCCACAAAGCATTATTGGAAACACAATTCAAAATGTGCAGCTTACTAATGATGGGCCAAGAGAATCATCTCTGCAGAGATTAGCCTAACATTGTCCACTCAACAAATGCACAGTGGCTCTCCCCAGGGTGCAGGGCACTATGGGAGGCACTAGAGACTGAAGGGGAAACAGGACAGATAAAATTCCTGCCCTTTCTTTTGAGTGTACACTCCCCTGGGGAGGCAGAAATAAATCAGTAAAGCCCTAAATAACAAAAATAAGTGCACGCTAAGTGCCATGAAGGAAACAAACCAGGAAGGAGAAAGACAAAGATGCAGAGACGAGGGTGCCAGGGCTCCTGGGGTGGGGGTGAAAGGACTTGCTGTGCAGAGTGTCGTGGGGTACTTGTCGGGGGAAGGCCTCTCTGAGGAAGGGTTTTTGGGTTGAGGCCAGGAGGAAAAGGACCATCTTTGTGACTATTAGGGGAGAGGAGATACCAGACAGAGGGCAGAGCCTGTGCCAAAATCCTGTGGCAGAAGAGAGCCTGGTGTGGGAAAGGAGTGGCGTGGCTGGAGCGGTGCCTCAGTGAGCGAGTGGTGGGACCCAAGGCTGCAGAGAGGAGGCCTCTGGCCTGTACTCTCATGACTGCCTCTCAGAGCTAAGCAGAGTCAGGAGGCCTGGTGGCAAAGGAGATTGTGGCTTCCCGCTTTCTTCTTATGAGTTAAATAAACTCTGCTCACCAGAAGAAGTGAGTGGAGGTCCTGAGTCTCTGCAGCAAAGACTTTCAAGGACAAGAGAACTGAGTCTTCAATAATGGTGATGTAACTACGTATCACCCTTCAGATGAATCAGAAGATAAGGAAAACAGAGGGAAATGAGAAGATACAGACATACTAATAAGGAGTGGTAAAATGATTACCACACATCCACATAAGGGGACACAATTCAGTTGGCAAAGATGGAGGGTAACTCCTTCACTGCTTCAGTGGAAAGATTTCCAGTCAGTTTTAACTGAAAAACACAGGTACAGGACTATAGAGTATCTCACTTTGTGTAGGAAAAAACAAAAAGACAGGAAGGATAAAATCTATTTCTTATACATAAAATCTCTCTAGAAAAACACACTCAAAATATACCTAGGAGGAGTTTCCTTGTTTGTCTCTGTCTACCCAGGAGAATGTATCCCAGGGGAAGGGCAAGGATCCTTGTCTGTCTTGACCCCCATCAATTGGGAGCGAGAGGTTGGAAGGGGCAGAAGGAAGACATTCACCACCTCCTCTTCTGTGTTTCCAAGTATGAAACATGGGAATACGTTTCTGATTCTAAGAAATCAAATAAAAAATGAAAACAAGGGAAAGCAATGAGGGGCCTAGGGGTTCAAACTGAAGGCCTGTGTTCCTTCTAGCATCCCCTGTAACTCAGCCTCTGACAAAGTTGACCCTTAGAGAGGTCAGCTGACTCCCAAAGAACTATTGGATGCTCAGTGGTCTCCAGTCTAGATTTCACTCCTAATCATAGCAATGGTTAGGACCAATGAAATTGTCCCGAAGTGGGCAAGGCACCATGGGAGTATCAGTCAGTGTAACTGGAGAGGAGGTAACTCAGAGCATCTGTCTTTACCCTTAACCTCAGTGTTTCCCAACCTTGGCACTACTGACTTTTGGGGCTGAATAATTCCTTGCTGTGAAGGGGTTCCCTGGGCACTGTAGGATGGTGAGCAGTATGCCTGGCTTCTACTTGCTAGATGCGAGTAGCACTGTCCCACCCTAGCTGGGACAACCAAAAGAGCCTACAGACATGGCTACCTGTCCCCTGCAGAACAAAGTCATCCCCAGGTGAGAACCGCCTTCTTCATTCTCCCTGTCAGAGGTCAGGATTTCCCCTCACGAGTACCTGAGTGGGGTTGCCACAGAGGCAGGGGCTTGACTGAACTTCATCGTGGGTGAGCTCCTTGAGTTTCATACGTGCCAATAACTTCCTAGGAACCTCTTCCATCTGGGAAAATAACACTATTAGATTTTGAAAAATAACAATCTGTCCATGAAAAGCACCCATGAAAGGAAGGCCCAGGCCATAAAAAGCACTCCTGCCAAAGCAGGTTGAGAACTGAAGCTGAACAGCCTCAGGCTGGCCAGCTGCAGACTCTATGGTACCCCCAAGATCACTTGCTGGGATGCTGGATCTAGGGAAGTGAATGAGCTTCCTCCCCTGACCCTGCCCTGTGAAGTGCATCTGGGGTCACAAATGAGGCAGAGACGGGTGGGCGAGCCTGCCACCGCCTCTCCTTCCCTCGAGAACATGACTCCCAACAGACGGCTTTCTTTGGAGGGCAAAGAAAAAGGAACTGTATTTTCTATGTTTTGATTAATATGAGGCTCATCCTTGAGGGCTCTGTGAGATGAATGAGCAGAATTTTCCATGGCTAACTGTCCTGGCTGCCAGACTCTATCGGCAAAAGCTTAGTGTTTATTTACTTTTGCTCGTGTTATTTTTATTTCAGTTCAGCTGCAGCTCTGTGCGGAAAGCATAGGGGAGGTGTATATTAAGAGTACGGAGACTGGCCAGTTCTTGGCCATGGACACCAACGGGCTTTGTACGGCTCAGTAAGTATGTGGCTGACATGCTTTCAGACTCAGCCAAGGTTTGAGGTTTCCAGAAATCTTGTTACATGGAGTGATGCAAACTATAAAGCATCAATTAGTCTCTGTTTGTTATTTTTTCCAGCAGGATTCCCACCCTCCACACTGCCTTATTTTAGGCACAAACATAAGAGTTTCTTGCGGTATTCTCTCAAAATACTCCAACAAATTATCACATAGACAAAGAGAAAACATTGATTGAAATTTTAGTAACTCATCCAGTCACTTGCTCCAGAATACCCAATCCCACTTTATTCGTTCATTCGTCAATTCCAAAAATGCTTCCTGAGCATGTGCCATGGGTTATATAGGTATGTCTCTTATGCTTTTCATAAAAACTGCAGAGCCCAGACTCTCACAGTTGATACATCATACATAAAACTTTTAAACAGTCCTTTTATTCTGGAAGGGTCACCTAAAAGGATAAAAAGTTTAATAAGATAATTCAACAAACATGTAGTAATGCCTCCTGTGTGTAAGTGCAGTTGGGTACAAGGGTGAGAGGAGGGTGGGGGGTGGGAG
>SJXQ01003674.1:31064-112123 GCA_006408695.1 Aepyceros melampus | reverse complement strand
GGGGGGGGGGTGGGGGGGGGGAGGGTAATGAATAGACACATCCCTGCCCTGGAGAAGCATAGTCCAAGAGTTTATTCAGTGGCTAAAATCCTTCTCCTTTCCTCTTTTACTTAAGGCTTTATACATGTCTGACTCAGTACATATTAATCTTTATGAGAAAGGAAGGAAACAGGGGCAATTTGATTTTGTCCCTATCTGTATCTCTGGTAAACAATTTGAATTGAAAGAGAGCTAAAGCCAATGGCTGCACCTTTTGCAAATTATTTCTGGATTTCAATAATCCCTTCTCTGTAGCCTAACAACTGAACATTAAGGCTTCACCAAACCCCCTTCTTCCCTTTTATGAAGACATCTACCAAAAGGCAGCCAGCAGGGGAATTTCAGTCCAGGGCTCCCTTTAACTTAAATCAAATTGCCAAGTGGCAATTCAAACTTTTTCTTGAAGCTGGAATTTCAGCTAGGGCTTGGGGTCTGAACACAGTTCATCTTTTTCATGCTGCCCACTAGGGCTCAGCAGATGAGACCATCTGAGGAACAGCTAACTCCTGTAGGCTGTTTGCTGAAATACAGATTGATTTGGACAACTTGAAAGGGTTTGGAGCTAGGCAGTCACTGGAAGTGAGAGTAGGTTTTTTTTTTAAGGCAGATCTTCCAATCTGTAATGAAATCAATAGACCAATCCATCAATCAGTCTCAGACTTGTAACTTAATCTCTTATCTCTGCCAATTTGGCAAGTTACTCACCTACTCTGAGCCTTATCTGAAGCAAGGACAGTAACGAACAGTAATTATCGCATACTTACATAGGTCAGGAGAGTCAGACAGACAACACACAGAATCCACACACATGGAGCAATGACAGCTATAAAGCAACTGCTTTACAAATTCCTTACCTTCATTACCAAGTTATATGTTACAGTTTTATGGCTTTTCTTTAAGTCAATACTGATGTTTACTATAACCTTCTCTTATTGTATAAAACTCTGATGGAGAATGCCCCCAAGTTCCATTTCCTCTAGGACTGAAACACCTGCTTCTCTAACCATAATCTTAGATGTCACTGATTCACCTGAAATATGCCCAGGATGATCTTAATATATCACTATTTTCATACTCCTAAGAATATGAATTTTCATCTGCCTTCATTGATGAAACAAATTTCTAAAATATCTCAGAGCTCTGCCCCATGCTCTTAGCCAATAGTAGGTATTCATTTATTCAGATACAAATTTTTATACGTGGAAAGTACATATTTATTTTTTTTTAAGTTTGAAAGGCTCTAAAACATTAATATGTTTATCTTTGGGAATGGTGAATGGATGACTTTATAATACGTGAATGCTTTTTTGTATTTTCCAAATTTTCTATAGTGGGTATCCGTTGCCTACATAATTGGGGGCAAAGAGTCAGACATGACTGAGTGACTAACACTTTCACTTCATTCTTTTTGATGCTAAGTATAAAAAATTAACTAGAACAACAGGCATGAATCAGCTGTTAATCCTCAGGCCCATGGCACTGCACGGAGTGCACAGTGAGTGCTGACAAATCCTGGTTGAAGCACAGAGAGAGCATCTCCAATGTGGCCTCTGACTCAGCCTGTGACTCAGCAATTCTCTGTGTGCCAGCTGCTCTTGTGTAACAGACACATCAGGTAGGGGACGTGGCCGTCCTCAGCTTCATCACAGCACCCAGGCCTGACACCCACGGAGGGCTGTCACAGGGTGAGTCCTCCCTGCAGGAGAGTGGAGAACCCACCTGGGTCCAACACTGCCAACCTCCTCCCACCCCGATGATGTGCACCAGACAGTAATGTCTGGGCAAGTTCCTCCAGAGGCAGCAGAGTCACCTAATCAAATATCGCATCTATATCCTATCTTGTTCCAAAATGGTCTAACGTTTCTCGCCCGGCTGTCACTGCACTAGACTACAGATGAGTAAGAGCAGAATACCTCCTGTTACACTGTTGTTGCTGTTCTTCAGTCACTCAGTCGTCTCCAACTCTTGCAACCCCATGGACTGCAGCATGCTGGGCTTTCCTGTCCTTCACCATCTCCTGGAGTTTGCTCAAACTCACGTCCATTAAGTCAGCGATGCCATCCAACCATCTCGTCCTCTGTGGCCCTCCTCTCTTGCTCTCAATCTTTCCCAGCATCAGGTATTTTCCAATGAGTAGGTTCATTGTATCAGGTGGACAAAGTATTGGAGCTTCAGCTTTAGCATCAGTCTTTTTAATGAACATTCAGGGTTGATTTCCTTTAGGACTTACTGGATTTCCTTATGGTTCAAGGGACTCTCAAGAATCTTCTCCAGCACTATAGTTCAAAAGCACCAATTCTCAGGCACTCAGTCTTCTCTTTATGGTCTAACTCTCACATCTGCACATGACTACCGGAAAAACCATAGCTTTGACTTGATGGACCTTTGTTGGCAAGGTAATGTCTTTGGTTTTTAATATGCTGTCTAGGTTTGTTATAGCTTTTCTTTCAAGGAGCAAATGTCTTTTAATTTCATGGCTGCAGTCACCATCTGCAGTGATTTTGGAGCCCAAGAAAATAACGTCAGTCACTGTTTCCATTGTTTCTCCATCTATTTGCCATGAACTGGGACTGGATCCCATAATCTTAGTTTTTTGAATGTCGAGTTTTAAGCCAGCTTTTTCACTCTCTTCTTTCACCTTCATCAAGAGGATCTTTAGTTCTTCTTCACTTTCTTAAGTGTGGTGTCATCTGCATATCTGAGGTTATTGATATTTTTCCCAGCAATCTTAATTCCAGCTTGTTCTTCATCCAGCCTGAACTGCACATGAAGTACTTCTTATAAGTAAAATAAGCAGGGTGACAATATACAGCCTTGATGTATTCCTTTCCCAAGTTGGAACCAGTCCGTTGTTCTATGTCTGGTTTTAACTGTTGCTTCTTGACCTGCATACAGATTTCTTAGGAGGCAGGTAAGGTGGTCTCGTATTCCACTTTCTTTAAGAATTTTCCAGTTTGTTGTGATCCATACAGTCAAAGACTTTAGCATAGTCATTGAAGCAGAAGTATATGTTTTTCTGGAATTCTCTTGCTTTTTCTATGATCCAATGGATGTTGGCAATTTGATCTCTGGTTCCTTTGCCTTTTCTAAATCCAGCTTGTACATCTGGAATTTCTTGGTTCACGTACTGCTGAAGCCTCGCTTGGAGAATGTTGAGCATTACTTTGCTAGCATGTGAAATGAGTGCAACTATGAGGTAGTTTGAACATTCTTTGGCATTGCCCTTCTTTGGGATTGGAATGAAAACTGACCTCTTCCAGCCCTATGGCCACTGCTGAGTTTTCCAAATTTGCTGACATATTGAGTACAGCACTTTCACCAATTTGAAATAGCTCAGCTGGAATTCCATCACTAGCTTTGTTCATAGTCATGCTTCCTAAGGCCCACTTGACTTCACACTTGAAAATGTCTGGCTCTAGGTGAGTGATCACACCATCGTGGTTATCTGGGTCATGAAAATCTTTTTTGTATAGTTTTCTGTGTATTCTTGCCACCTCTTCTTAATATCTTTTGTTTCTGTTAGGTCCATACCATTTTTGTCCTTTATTGTACCCATCTTTGCATGAGATGTTCCCTTGGTTTCTCTAATTTTCTTGAAGAGATCTCTAGTCTTCCTCATTCTATTGTTTTCCTCTATTTCTTTGCATTGATCACTTAGACAGGCTTTCTTATCTCTCTTTGCTATTCTTTGGAACTCTGCATTCAGATGGGTATATCTTTCCTTTTCTCACTGCCTTTCACTTCTCTTCTTTCTCAGCTATTTGTAAGACCTCCTCAGACAACCATTTTGCCTTTTTGCATTTCTTTTTCTTGGGAATAGTTTTGATCACCGCCTCATATACAACGTTAGGAACTTCCATCCATAGTTCTTCTGGCATTCTGTCTATCAGATCTAACCCCTTAAATCTATTTGTCACTTTCACTGTATAATCCTTTTACATAGTTCCTTACTAATCAGAGATGACCTTACTGAATACTTTAAATGAACTCAATAATGAAAGTACATTCATCACCTACTTGGTGAGCACCTCTTATGTGCAAATTCTCTGTGTTGGGGAGGAGACACAAGGCTGACAAGATTCCATCTCTTTCCTCAGTAGGACTGACAGTCTATACAGACAAACATGCTCACCAATAGAGAATAAACAATAGGACTGGAAACCACCAGAAAGGGACTTGCCAACCGCTGCTGAATGAAGAGATAATACAGACATCACATGACTTGGAATTGGAGCTAACTCAATACAGAGCACATGTATTTTAAAACTCCTATGTCGAAACATAATAAACCTATTCTAAAATCTTGACAAATAGAAACTGCAAAGAACTGGAATTCCTCCCATTCTAACATGCATTTTAGTTTAAAAAAAAAAAAGAAAGAAAAGTAACTGGTAGATATTTTCAATGTAATTGCACAATTTAAAATGTTTTAACTCTCTATCCAATTAATAAATTGACAGTTGCATTGGATCCTTTCATGTGGATATACCGCTCTCCCTTAACCAGTCACCTTTCCATGGGTATTTACATCGTCTCCCATGTTATCATTATAGCCAATATTAAAGAACATCTTTTGAAAATATGGTTTTACACTGGCTCAACTATCTCAGAAGTGTCAATTCCTAGAAGAGAAATCACTGAGTCAAGGGTAGTGCATACTTTAAATTTTGATGCATATGCAAGTTCAATTCAGTCACTCAGTCATGTCCAACTCTTGCAACCCCATGGACTGCAGCATGCCAGGCCTCCCTGTCTATTACCATCTCCCAGAGCTGACTCAAACTCATGTCCATTGAGTCAATGATGCCATCCAATCATCTCATCCTCTTCATCCCCTTCTCCTCCTGCCTTTGATCTTTCCCAGCATCAGGGTCTTTTTTAATGAGTCAGTTCTTCACATCAGGTGGTTAAAGTATTCGTTTCAGCTTCAGCATATGCAAACGTCCCCTCAAAAAGTTTCCACCAATTTATCTCACCAACAGTGTGTTAAAGTGACTATTTCCCACACTGTCCCCAATACTAAGCCTTGTAAATCTTTTTAAGATTATTATAACCAACATAAGTTAAATCATTTTTTAATTTGTAACTTCTTACTAGTGAGATTAAATATGTTTTCATAGGTTTATCACCCATTTTTAAAACAGCAGAGATAATATGCTATTTTGATAACATCCTAAATCTATATCCATATGGCCTATCTATGTCTCTGTATGCTCATACATAAAGATGTATGGAAGGAAGTTCACGAACTGTTAACAGATGCCTATATCTGAATGGGTATGCTTTGGGGTGATTCTTTTCTTTCTGTTTTTAAAGTGAAGCTGTGATTTTTACAAGTACCATTCTTTTGATAAGTAGCAAAAACTAAAGTTATTTTCATTAAAACAAAACAAAACAAAACAAAACCTTTACGTTCCAGGACATGTTTTGTGCTTAGGACATATTTTGTGCACTCATGTTCATAACGGAGAAAGCAATGGCAACCCATTCTAGTACTCTTGCCTGGAGAATCCCATGGAGGAGGAGCCTGGTAGGCTACAGTCCATGGGGTTGGGAGAGTCGGACATGGCTGAGCAACTTGACTTTCACTTTTCACTTTCATGCATTGGAGAAGGAAATGGCAACCCACTCCAGTGTTCTTGCCTGGAGAATCCCAGGGACGGGGGAGCCTGAAGGGCTGTCATCTATGGGGTCGCTCAGAGTAGGACACGACTGAAGTGACTCAGCAGCACAGCAGCAGCAGCATGTTCATAATAGCACCAAAGTAAAATCCTGATGTTGTTAGTGAAAATCACCAGGGTATAAAGTAAAACTGGCAGGTTTTCATTTACTCTTCAGAATCACACTTAAGAACGCCCCACAGCATCACAACCTAGTTTCACCTCTTGGATGTTTTTCACAGTCAAACCTAGGTGTCAGGTCTCCACAGAAACAAAAGGTTCAGCCCTGTCCTTGAGGCACTTAAAGTCATTCAGGATTTCCTCCATGGGAAAGTGCAGGGTCCTGAGCACAACAAACTCGAGAAGAGTTTGCGTAACATGCTCAGAGTAGGACACGACTGAAGTGACTCAGCAGCACAGCAGCAGCAGCATGTTCATAATAGCACCAAAGTAAAATCCTGATGTTGTTAGTGAAAATCACCAGGGTATAAAGTAAAACTGGCAGGTTTTCATTTACTCTTCAGAATCACACTTAAGAACGCCCCACAGCATCACAACCTGGTTTCACCTCTTGGATGTTTTTCACAGTCAAACCTAGGTATCAGGTCTCCACAGAAACAAAAGGTTCAGCCCTGTCCTTGAGGCACTTAAAGTCATTCAGGATTTCCTCCATGGGAAAGTGCAGGGTCCTGAGCACAACAAACACGAGAAGAGTTTGCGTAACAGCAGACGCACACTGAAGGTCACCGAAGTCCTCATTTCTAGCCTCAGACACAGGTTCCATTATTTTCCCAGTATTTGCTTCACTGAACAAAAAAAGTGAAGCACAGAGAGCCTCACTAACTTGCCCAAGGTCACACAACTAGTAAACAGAGGAACCCCACCGAAAACCACTCACTAATTATTCTACTCTCTCTGGTTTCATTATTTTTTTTAGCAGACACCCAATGAGGAATGTTTGTTCCTGGAAAGGTTGGAGGAAAACCATTACAACACCTACATATCCAAGAAGCATGCAGAGAAGAATTGGTTCATTGGTCTCAAGAAGAACGGAAGCTCCAAACTCGGTCCTCGGACTCACTTCGGCCAGAAAGCCATCTTGTTTCTCCCCCTGCCCGTCTCCTCTGATTAAAGAAAGCTGTTCTGGGTGCTGACCACTCCAGAGGAATCTGAAGGGGTCCTCATCTGGCTGACCCCAGACTGTACCCTTTACCATTGGCCATGCTAACCCCTGGCCCACAGAGCCTAAACCTGTAACGCGCTTCTAAATGCCCAGTTCACTATTTTTAGAGCCCTTCGCCCTGGCACAGTTTGGAACTGAGGGACCAAATGGCTTTTAGGGGCCAGCTGGCTGGCCAGTCTGGGTCTGGGTTGGAAGTCCAGTTGCCTCTGGGCATCTGCTGCTGGCTGAGCCTCTCAATGCATGGGTGGGGCCAAATGAAGTATGAGCAGGGGGCTGCCAAGTGGGTTTGGAGTAACTGCATGCAATTACCTCTACTGAGTAAACCCTGCCTGTGAGTCCCCCGAACATCTGGCATGATTCCCTTTCATCCTTTCAATCCATCACGAATGTCAGCAGAAAAGTTGATGGCTAGGTTGGAGGAAGGCAGCTTTCCATGAGTGGAAACATGGATAAAGAAATCCCCTCTCAAGAACAGAAGGGATTCCAATGGCAAGGGGAGGCTACTGGATCAAGTGGGATTTCAGTGCACAATCCCACTGGGAGGACTGCGGGAGGCTCAGGCACAGGAGAGCAGGATGAAGGCACAGCCTTAGGAGCTGTTACAATGCCTTGACCTCCCCCTGGCCATTCAGCAGCAGGAAGCCCTTGGATGATGTCAGGTGGAGAGCAGAAGTGGGTTCTTGATAAAAATCAGGTTGTCAGGTGTTGGGAAATTCATTTGGGTCTGGGGAGTGGGTGTGGAAGTGATAAGATAGGGGAAGCATGGGCTGAGAGGATGTTATTCTCCAAAAAGGATATTCTAGAAATGAGAAGGAAAGAGAAAGGGACACCATGACCTGTGTGTGGGCACCAGAAAGTACAGGTTTGGGGGTCCTGGGGCACTGCTTACAAACCATAGAGCATCTTGTTTTGACTGCAGATTATGGCTCAGTGAGTCTGCGGTGGAGTTTTCCCATTTCTTACAAGCTCCTAGGTGCTGCAGATGCTGCTGCCTAACCACTCCACCCCCACACATTAAATAGCAAGGTCTCTGAAAGTGTTATTCAAAAATAAGGGGGCTCAAACCCAGACCCCATGCTCCATGGATCTTCCTGCACTCAGGCAGTTATGCTTGAGTTAAGGATTGTGGGTTTAAAGCGCTTTGACCCAATGCCTATAAAGTGCCCATTTAGAAGATATACAAAAGCATACTTCAAAAATGTTAAACCCTCACAAACAGCTTTTCCCAAAAGGCCGTTTGTGTGATGATTACTTATATAAATATGCTTCCTGCTTCAAGAAAACTTGACCCAAGTGGCTAGCAGATTAGAAACACCATTCATCTCTGACATGACACTGTTGCCATGTAAAGGCCTTTAATAAGCCATTTAAACTTACTGTGAGACTGTACCTTTTACTCATATTTAAAAATATATAGCTCAAAAGCAGTTAAACTGATTAGTATTCAGCCACTGAAAATGATAATAATAGCATATGCTATATAAGCTCCTTAATTATCAACTATTTAGACTACATTTACCTTAGAAATGAGATTTCTCTTTATTTTTCACTGTGATGTTATACATTTTCTTTGAAAATGGGGACTCTTGAGCAATGATATAATTGTGTATAAAAACTGATGTCTTATAATGATTTTCAGTAATTATTAACTGAAAGGTAATTCCTTAGTAATTGAACGATTCTGAGTAAGAAAAATGGCAATATGTGAAAGTTCAGCAAGATACTACAATTGAGGAACTAAGTTAACACTACATTATTAATATAATTCTGCATTTGTACAGCAGAACATTTCATAACTTTTTGTTTTTGTAACTTGGATGAGACAATTTTATTTTATTTTCGTAAGTCTTTGCAGGGAAGATGGGGATAGTGCAGTGTGGCCTGACATCTCTAGACTAAAAAGATTTGGCCAGGAAAAGGTACCCAGGGAGGAATTCTAAGATATTTATAATGGTCCATGATTTTTAGTTTATGAATCAAATTCAAGTATAGCATTGGCCAAGAAAAATTACAACTGTGGCTAAAAGATGAGACAGAAGTCTGTGGTTGCAAAGACCCAAAGCATTGAGAAGAAACATTACTGTGAACTTGACAAGCTCAGCCCAGTCGTTACTCATGTATTCGCTCAATGAGTAAGTGCCAAAGGTGTGCCAGGCATTTTACTGGGTCCTGGCGCCCCTGGGAACATTGTCTGCCTGTATTCTCTCCCAGGGCATTATATAATGTTTATAATGAAAAATGCTGAGGATTCATTTCTTTCAGTCAAGTAAAGACCGGAGAATCTGTAGATTACTGCTGAATAAACAACTCCCAGAAACCAATGTTTTGGAAGAATTAGCAACCCCCAGCTTGAGATAAGGCTCTATCAGAGTGTCAGGGTATGGCCAGGTAAACCTGACACTGCAATTGCAGAACCAAGTCAGTTCAGGGAGACAGCCTTCAAATCAATAAAAAAGGCCTTCCGAACCCATATGAAGGAAGTGGGTGGCACTTCCCTGCGCTGTCTTGAACGTGTGCTTGTTCCTCAAGTGTGGAGCATTCCTGTTCTCTCTCTCTCCCGTGAGAAAGTTGTGGAGCCATCTGCCTGTCAGATGCCTGCTGTGTGGATTCATTTTCAAGCCAACTGCTATGAGCTGCCGGGCATTCTGTACAAAGCATCAGGAGCATATATGCTCCTGATTGTTTTCAATGTGATGGTGGAGGTGGTGGAAATCTGTTTCCTCGGAAGGGGTGATAATTAAAGCCTCCTATGGCTAACCATGTGGACTTACAAAACACTGACTAGAGCATCCCATGTTACTGAAGATAAGGGTCCGTGCTCTGTGCTGGAGGAGATGGAGCCCAGGTCCTCAGCCTCGTAAAGCATACTGCTTAAGGCAGTCAAGTTCCTGGGGTGCAAAGCAGACCTCAGAAGAAGATGCCTGTCATTCACATCACTGTCTCTCTTTTTCTGCACCTTAAAAATATTAGTAAATGTTACACTTATGGGCGAAAACTTTTCTCTCCGTTCTTGAGCGTCATCGTGTCTCATCTTCCTGCGCACGACTCAGCCGGCATCCCTGAGCTCCGGCTGCTTTGTTTCCTACACTGAGCTTGTTACCAGATATGAGACTTTGAAGGTTAATAGGAAAAACATTTTTTCATTTTGTTTGGAAACCTAAGGCAATAATGGTGCTTCTCCAGGGATCCATTAGGGAAATATATGCAGGAAATTTGCCCCCCTGAAGAGCCAAGGACCATTACTAACTTGTTGTTGTTGTTGTTGAGTTGCTAAGTTGTGTCTGACTCTTTGTGATCCCATAACCTGAAGCACCTCAGCTTTCCTGTCCTTCACTATCTCCCAGAGTTTGCTCAAACTCATGTCCAGTGAGTCAGTGATGCCATCCAATCATCTTATCCCTCTGTCACCCCCTCTCATCCCTCTGTTGCCTCCTTTTTCTCTTGCCCTCCACCTTTCCCAGCATCAGAGTATTTTCCAATGAGTAGGCTCAGGTGGCCAAAGTATTGGAGCTTCAGCTTTAGCATCAGTCTTTTTAATGAATATTGAGGATTGATTTCCTTTAGGATTACTGGTTCAATCTCCTTATGGTTCAAGGGACTCTCAAGAATCTTCTCTAGCACTACAGTTCAAAAGCACCAATTCTTAGGCACTCAGCCTTCTCTTTATGGTCCAACTCGCACATCTGCTCATGACTACTGGAAAAACCATACCTTTGATTATATGGATCTCTGTCAGCAAAGTCATGTCTTTGCTTTTTAATATGCAGTCTAGGTCTATCATAGCTTTTCTTCCAAGGAGCAAGCATTTTTTAATCTCATGTCTGCAGTCATGAAAGTGAATTTCATGATACTGACCATCAGCAGTAATTCTGGAGCCCAAAAAAATAAAATTAGTCACTGTTTCCACTTTTTCTCATCTATTTGCCATGAAGTTAAGTTTTCTGATGCCATGATCTTAGTTTTTTGAATGTTGAGTTTTAAACCAGCTTTTTCACTCGCCTCTTTCACCCTCAACAAGAGGTTCTTTAGTTCCTCTTCACTTTCTGCCATTAGAGTGGTATCATCTGCATATTTGAGATTGTTGATATTTTTCCTGGCAATCTTGATTCCAGCTTATGATTCATCCAGCCTGGCACTTCACATGAGGTACTGTGCATATAAGTAAAATAAGCAGGGTTACAATATACAGCCTTGATGTACTCCTTTCCCAAGTTGGAACAAGTCCACTGTTCTATGTCCAGTTCTAACTGTTGCTTCTTTACTTGCATACAAGTTCCACAGGAGGCAGGTAAGATGGTTTGGTATTCCCAACTTTTTAAGAATTTTCCTCAGTTTATTGTGATCCACAAAGTAAAAGGCTTTAGCATAGTCACTGAAGCAGAAGTAGATGTTTTTCTGGAATTCTCTTGCTTTTTCTATGATCCAGTGGATATTGGAAATTTGATCTCTGGTTTCTGTCTTTCCTAAAGCTACTCTGATATATCTGGAAGTTTTCAGTTCATGTACCACTGAAGCCTAACTTGAAGGATTTTGACCATTACCTTGCTAGCATGTGAAATGAGCACATTATATCATGGTTTGAACATTCTCGGCATTGCTCTTCTTTGGGATTGGAATGAAAACTGACATTTTCCAGTCCTGTGGCCACTGCTGAGTTTTCCAAATTTGCAGACATATGCAGTGCAGCACTTTCACAGCATCATCTTTTAGGATTTGAAGTAGCTCAGCTGGAATTCCATCACCTCCACTAGCTTTGCTTGTAGTAATGCTTCCTAAGGCGCACTTGATTTCACACTTCAAAATGTCTGGCTCTAGGTGAGTGACCACACCATCATGGTTATCCAGGTCATTAAGACCTTTTTGTATAGTTCTTCTGTGTACTCTTGCCACCTCTGCTTAATATGTTCTGCTTCTGTTAGGTCCTTGCCGTTTCTGTCCTTTACTGTGCCCATTCTAGTAAAAAATGGTCCTTTGGTATCTCCAATTTTCTTGAAGAGATCTCCAGCCTTTCCCTTTTTATTGTTTTCCTCTATTTCTTTGCATTGTTCACTTAAGAAGGCTTTCTTAGCTCTCCTTGCTATTTTTGGAACGCTGCATTAGGCTGGCTATATCCTTCCCTTCCTCCTTTGCCTTTCACTTCTTTTCTCAGTTATTTTTAAGGTCTTCTCAGACAACCAACTTGTCATCTTGCATTTCTCTTTCTTTGGGAGGATTCTGGTAACCATCCACTGTACAATGTTACAAACCTCCATCCACAGTTCTTCAGGCACTCTGTCTGTCAGATCTAATCCCTTGAATCTATTCACCACCTCTACTGTATAATCATAAGAGATTTGATTCAGGTCATACCTGAATGGCCTAGTGGTTTTCCCTACTTTCTTCAATTTAAGCCTGAATTTTGCAATAAGGAGTTCATGATATGAGCCACAGTCCACTCCAGGTCTTCTTTTTGCTGACCGTATAGAGCTTCTCCATCTTCAGCTGCAAAGAATATCATCAATCTGATTTCTATATTGACCATTTGGTGATGTCCATGGGTAGAGTCATCTCTTGGGTTGTTGGAAGAGGGTGTTTGCTATGACCAGTGTGTTCTCCTGACAATACTGTTAGCCTTGCCCTCCTTCATTTTGTACTCCAAGGCCAAACTTGTCTATTACTCCAAGTATCTCTTGATTTCCTACTTTTGATTTCCAATCACCTATGATGAAAGGACATCTTTTTTTGATGTTAGTTCTAGAAGGTCTTATAGGTCTTCACAGAACTGGTGAACATCAGCTTCTTTGACATTAGAACCTGGGTGGGGTATAGACTTGAATTACTGTGATGTCAAATGATTTGCCTTGGAAATGAACTGAGATCATTGTGTCATTTTTGAGATTGCATTACAGACTCTTTTGTTGACTATGGGGGGTACTCCATTCCTTCTAAAGGATTCTTGGCCACAGTAGTAGATAATGGTCATCTGAATTAAATTCACCCATTCTCATCCATTTTAGTTCACTGATTCCTAAAATGTCAGTTTTTACTCTTGCTATCTCCTGTTTGACCACTTCCAAATTACCTTGATTCATGTACATAACATTCCAGGTTCCTATGCAATATTGTTCTTTACAGCACTGAACTTAACTTTCACCACCAGATACATCCACAACCGAGCATCATTTCCTCTTTGGCCCAGACTTTTCATTCTTTTTGTACTTATTTCACTCCTTCTCAGTAGCATATTGGACACCTACCAACCTGTGGGGGCTCATCTTCTGATGTCATATGTTTTTGCCTTTTCATACTTTTCATGGGGTTCTCAAGGCAAGAATACTGGAGTGGTTTGCCATTTCCCACTTCAGTGGACCACTTTTTGTCAGAACTCTCCACCATGACCTGTCTGGGGTGGCCCTGCAACACTAATTCTTCATTGTAGCATGCAAAATTATGCTGCTATTAGAAAGCTAACCAGCTTGCACTTGGCAAAGATACAGTGACTTGAAAAAAATTTTAAGGCATACTTACAATTTTCAGTCAATGGAAAGAAGAGCATCTCTTGCATCTTCCAGAACCTTGGTGTGAGGTTAAAAGTCTGCCCATTGGATTTTCTGAAATTAACACATAAAAAAACATCTCCTTAAATAAACTCCTAGTCCATATAGTCAAAGCTATGATTTTTCAGTAGTCATGTAGGGATGTGAGAGCTAGCCCATTAAGAAGGCTGAGTGTCAAAGAACTGATGCTTTTGAACCATGGTGTTGGAGAAGACTCTTAAGAGTCCCTTGGACTGCAAGGAGATCAAACCAGTCAATCCTAAAGGAAAGTAACCCTGAATGCTCATTAAAAAGATTGATGCTAAATCTGAAGCACAAATACTTTGGCCACCTGATGCTAAGAGCTGACTCACTGGAAAAGACCGTGATGCTGGGAAAGACTGAGGGCAGGAGGAGAAGGGGATGACAGAGGATGAGATGGGTTGGATGGTATCATCAACTCAATGGACATTATTTAAGCAAACTCCATAAGATGATGAAGGACAGGGAAGCCAGGCATGCTGTAGTCCATGGGGTCGTAACGAGTCAGACATGACTGAGCGACTGAACAACAAAATCTTCTGACTTCTTATTCTTGGGAGGAAGGACACTGCTTCCTAGACATTGTGACAGAATCAGATCACACATACTCCCCCTCACACATATGCAAACATACGCATGCACTCGCACATGCGTGCATGTTCACATGTGTACATGTAACTATAAAAACAGTTGGGTGGTGTTTGCTCACTCTTTGAGTTATGTATCACAATCGATCCCTCCTTTTCCTTCTAAAGTTGCCTAAAGTAGTAGTTTTCTACTTTTTGGAGCTTAAGCAACTATAAGAACTACATTTTTATCCCATTTTCTAACATAGTACATATATTGCTTTTAACATTCACATAATTGAAACCAAAAAATGTAAAACATTACATATATGAAATGCACACTGAGATTTTTCTATTACATTCACCTAAAAAATGCTGGTCAAACATCAATTAAATGCGGTCACAGCATTCAGGGTCACAACCACAGATTAAAATACACTGGCTTAATGCAACCAATCTCCTTCCCAAAGATGACTGGACCCTACTAGGCTCATATATTTTGACTTTAGTCTTTTCAGAGACATGGTATGCTCTCACTCAATGACATAAATCAAAGCAAGATCCTCCACACCCACCTCCTAAAGTAATGGAAATAAAAACAAAAGTAAACAAGTGGGATCTGATTAAACTTAAAAGCTTTTGCACAGCAAAGGAAACTAAAAACAAGGTGAAAAGACAACCCTCAGAACGGGAGAAAATAATAGCAAATGAAACAACTGACAAAGGATTCATTTCCAAACTATATAAGCAGCTCACACAACTCAATATCAGAAAAACAAACAACCCAATCAAAAAGTGGGAGAAAGACCTAAACAGACATTTCTCCAAAGAAGACATACAGATGACTAACAAACACATGAAAAGATGCTCAACATCACTCATTATTAGAGAAATGTAAATCAAAACAATGAGAGATCACGTACACCAGTCAGAATGGCCACCATCAAAAAGTCTACAAACAGTAAATGCTGGAAAGGGTGTGGAGAAAAGGGAACCCTCTTGCATTGTTGGTGGGAATGCAAATTGATACAGCCAATATGGAAGACGGTATGGAGATTACTTAAAAAATTAGGAATAAAACCACCATATGACCCAGCAATCCCACTCCTATGCATATACACTGAGGAAACCAAAACTGAAAAACACATGCATCCCATTGTTCACAGCAGCACTATTTACAATAGCTAGAACATGGAAGCAACCTAGATGTCCATCAACAGATGAATGGATAAAGAAGCTGTGGTACACATACACAATGGAGTATTACGCAGCCACAAAAAGGAACACATTTGAGTCAGTTCTAATGAGGTGGATGAACCTAGAGCCTATTATACAATGAAGGAAGTCAGAGAGATAAATATAGGAGTATACTAACACATATATATGGAATCTAGAAAGATGGAACCGAAGAATTTACTTGCAGGGCAGCAATGGAGAAACAGACAAAGGAAACAGACTTATGGACATGGGGAAAGGGGAGGAGAGGGTGAGCTGTATGGACAGAGTCACATGGAAACTTACATTACCATATGTAAAACAGACAGGCAACAGGAATTGCTGTGTATCTCAGGATACTCAAACAGGGGCTCTGTATCAACCTAGAGGGGTGGGATGGGGAGGGAGATGGAGGGAGGCTCAAGATGGGGGAGATATATGTATACTTATGGCTAATTCATGTTGATGTTTGACAAGAAAACAACAAAATTCTGTAAAGCAATTGTCCTTCAATTAAAAATTAAATTAATTAAAACAAAAAAAAGATATAGAAGACATGGTTTGCTCTTGAATAAACAATACAAAGGGACATCTTGCTACCCAGGAACCATCTGTTTTAAGGGCACAATGAATTCTTTTAGCTGGTTTGCTGCCAATCACGCAAAGCAAATGCAGTGATGCAGATCCCATGGGCACCCAGCGCTGCCCCCAATGCTGGGCTCAGCAGATTTCTGCTCTCAGAGCTACAGAGACTCTGACCCTCTCCCCTCCTGTGTAGCCTGGTGGGTGATAGTCCAAGGGGTCACAAAGATTTGGACAGGACTTAGTAACTACACGACAACAAGAATGACCTCCTCCTGTGGAAATCTCATGACTTTGGGGTTTCAGCTCATTCCCCTCCCTAACTCCCACCATCTTCATTTCATGCCTCATGCCTGACCCCACAATTCCTATTTCATAACCATTTCTGAACAAGACATGAAAAGTGGACTAAGCCAGGAAAAGGCTAGAGACCCAGGGCCTCTAAGCATCCTCCCCAGTCTCCATCACTTTCTAGAAATGATGCTCTTATTTACTTAAAAAAAAAAAAAGTATATACCATTCATGACTCAGTCATAAGATAAACATCACTACAACTGGACTACATCTTACTCAGAGATTCAAAAATTCCCATCCTTACTGAACCAACCAGAAAGTGTAACCCTATGCTCTAAATATTTGAGGGGTTTAGGGTGGTTGAGAATTGACCTCTTATGGATGCTTCTTATGGGTGAACTGGACTGCCAAGAGAAAAATATAAATGAGGTCACCTTTCATATTTCTGGCAGGACAGTGATGGCCTGTCTGCCCCGTGGTGAAGAGGGAGGGGAATCCCAAACCTTAATTGCTTTGGGGTTATTAGGATATTAACAAGCATAGTAAAAGTGACACACTAAACAAAGATGTGCCCCTAACTGGACTTTTGCAAATAAAAAAAAAAAAAAATCTTTTCAGGAGCATTCGTGCAAAGTAAGAAGCCCAGCCAAGCAGTGGGATTTGTATGTTTTCCATTTCACAATTACTAAGTATTTGTTTGACAAGTATTAAAGTTGAATGATGGCTCATAAAACGTGGCACACTCCCCTCCTTCTGACTTGGCTCCCTAAACCTCTTCTTCACCCCGAGAAAGACTCGCTTTGCCACTGTACATAAAATTAATCTAAAATCTAGGCAGAAAACTGAGTGCTTAAGACGTGGGGATCTGACATTGGGTACTCTGGACCCCAATGATTCATCTAATACCCTCTCAAGTTACAAAGGAATGATACTAAGTCACTATTGGGATCTTTCTGTAACATGGTACTCACTCTGTGGTTGACATATTGACCATGACATGCTACATTGTTAGCTTTCCACTCTAGCTATAAAATTAAAGAGAGAAACCAGGTCACACACAGCCTGAAGCTAGAGAGTGGATTTGCTTTATAAAATGCATATACTGTAGGACCTTGTTTCAGTGTTTTGGGGTCTTCCAAGGAGTCTGAGAATATTTGTGATGTGGGGAGGAGGTATTTCCCAAATTGCTTCCTTCCTTCTTAGCTTCCGACTGTCACACAGGCTAAATTTATACACTCAGCAGCTAAACACTGGTGTCTATTTTATTACATAAACAAGCAAAACCTCACTGCGTCCTTGACGTGCTTTTCTATCAGCCTTAATGAAGGGTTGGGCATTACCTCTTTGGAACTGTATTCAATTTCAGGATTTAGTTCACTTGGCTGTAGTGTTTGGGGATGTAGCTGTAGGCAGGCAATTTGTACAAATCATCACAGAAACACACTTCATTGTGATTTCCACATTTCATGTTTTCCTGCCTCAGGAAAAACATTTTTAGTCTAACCTAGGATACATAAGAGCAAGACATTAGATTACTTTACTGAACTTTCTTCTCCACAGTATGTGATAGGAATGTTATCCTATGCTCACATGTTTTGTGTAAACTGTAGACACAGGACTGTTCATAGCCTGGGAATATCAACTATGTTCAGAATTTAGTCATTTCCTATAGAAACGAAACCTGTATGTGGGTCAAGAATCAACAGTTATAATCTTACATGGAACAACTGACTAGTTCAAAATTGGGAAAGGAGTACGACAAAGCTGTATACTGTCACCCTATTTATTTAACTTATTTGCAGAGCACACCATGCGAAATATGGGCTGGATAAATTACAAGCTGGAATCAAGATTGCAGGTAGAAATAGCAGCAGCTTCAGATAAACAGATGATACCATTCTAATGGCAGAAAGTGAAGAGGAACTAAAGAGGTAAAAGAGGAGTGTGAAAAAGCTGGTTTAAAACTCAACATTCAAAAAAGTAAAATCATGACATCCGGTACCATCACTTCAAGGCAAACAGAAAAGGAAGCAGTGACAGATTTTATTTTCCTGGGCTCCAAAATCACTGCTGACAGTGACTGCAGACATGAAAATAAAAGATGCTTGATCCTTAGAAGGAAAGCTGTGACATACCTGTTGTGTTAGTCGCTCAGTTGTATCCGACTCTTTGTGACCCCATAGACTGTAGCCCACCAGGCTCATCTATCCATGGGATTCTCCAGGCAAGAATACTGAAGTGGGTTGCCATGCCCTTCTCCAGGAGATCTTCCTGACCCAGGGATCGAACCCCAGCCTCTTGGGTCTCCTGCACTGGCAGGCGGATTCTTTACCACTAGCCCCACCATCCATCTAGATAGCATATTATAAAGCAAAGACATCACTTTGCCAACACAGGTCCATATAGTCAAAGTTATGCTTTTTTCCAGTAGTCATGTATGGATGTGAGAGTTAAACCATAAGGAAGGCTGAGTGCTGAAGAATTGATGCTTTTGAACTGTGGTGTTGGAGAAGTCTCTTGAGAGTCCCTCGACAGCAAGGAGATCAAGTAAGTCAATTCTAAAGGAAACCAAACCTGAATATTCATTAAAAAGACTGATGCTGAAGCTGAAGCTCCAATATTTTGGCCACATTATGCTAAGAGCCAACTCACTGGAAAAGACCCTGATGCTGGGAAAGATTAAGGGCAAGAGGAGAAGAGGGCAACAGAGGATGAGGTTGGATGGCATCAACAACTCAAAGGACATGAGTTTGAGCAAGCTGAGAGATAGTGAAGGACAGGGAAGCCTGCAGTGCTGCAGTATATGGGGTTGCAAAGAGTCAGACATGATTTAGCAACTGATCAACATAGAAATGAATGGTAAAATCTATGACATTTCCAAAATAAGAATATCTACGTGAGGATCTCCAAATCACCTAGGAAATGGTGCTTGTTTTAGAACTGACCAGATTATTTCTGATAATAAAGGATAAAAACCCAATCCAGGATGGCAGTGCACAGAGGAAAAAGGAGGGAGAAATTGGTTTATCTTTGGGGCTACCGGAACCTGTCACATCGTATTTAATTGGTATGAAGAAGAGAGATGGTTTTACATAACACTTGAAAATGTATAACTCCCAAGCAACTGAAACATCTGGGAAGAATTAGATTGGGCAGAAGGCTAGTCAATCCAGTCCAGTCCACAAGATAAACAGCAGCAATAAGCTGAAAATGAAGCACTAGTTCACCCATTACCTACTGAGCGTTTGGGACTAGGTTAGTCAAGGTCTGATAAGAAGACAGAAACCACACCAATAATTTAAATAGGAAAATATCAACGGAAAGAATTTTTAGCTAGTAAAAAGGGACTGTCTACAAAGAGGGGTAAGGCGACCTCTGAAGATAACTGAACAGCAGATATAGGGAGCAGTTACAACCCCCAAGATTGAGGAAAGTATTCAAGGAAGGAACAAATAAGCAAGAAGCCCTTCTGTGGAGGATGACATTCAGACTTCATGGGCAAAGGTGTGGCACACCGGGGACAGAGGCTCTCACCAGGGTGCTTCAGGGAGCTCCCACAGGAATATTGGCAAAACTCGGCAAGCAAATTACTGGGGTGCCAATGGCACTCGCTGGAGGCTATGCACCACTAGGTCTTCAGCAGGAAGCTGCCCACTGGCCACTGCCATAGGAGCAAAAAGAAAAGCACAAGAACCCTGGAAAGAAGCCCCTTTCTCTCACAGCAGCCCTCCAGCGCCCTCTACCGACAAACCTTAAGTGGCATCGGCTGGCGAAGGAGAAAAGATGACAAGGTCCAGCTCCACCTTGAAAATAAAGCAGAGAGGAATGAATATGGAGCAGAGAGACAATGCCCTGGTAATGAGCATAAACATGACTTAGATACTGTGCTAGATACAGTGTTAGAAGATGAACAAGTATGGTCCTCACCCTTAAAAAGCTTACAACAGCAATGAAGAAAGTCCTTATCTGAAAGCACCAAGTGTTTTGGCTTTGTTCCCTTTTAAAATGACATCTTTCTAAGCCCTCTAAGCTTCTCTGAAGCCCATCATGTATGTTCAAGGTCCTTTCTTTAGACATTGTTAAGTCAGTCGCTAGTTTAAGTCAACCCAAACCAAAATCACTGCAGATGGTGATTGGAGCCATGAAATTAAAAGGCGCTTACTCCTTGGAAGAAAAGTTATGACCAATCTAGATAGCATATTGGAAAGCAGAGACATTACTTTGCCAACAAAGGTCCATCTAGTCAAGGCTGTGGTTTTTCCAGTGGTCATGTATGCATGCGAGAGTTGGACTGTGAAGAAAGCTGTGTGCCAAAGAATTGATGCTTTTGAACTGTGGTGTTAGAGAAGACTCTTGAGAGTCCCTTGGACTGCAAGGAGATCCAACCAGTCCATTCTAAAGGAGATTAGTCCTGGGTGTCCTTTGAAAGGAATGATGCTAAAGCTGAAATTCCAGTACTTTGGCCACCTCATGCAGAGTTGACTCATTAGAAAAGACTCGGATGCTGCGGGGGACTGGGGGCAGGAAGAGAAGGGGGACGACAGAGGATGAGATGGCTAGATGGCATCACCGACCGATGGACATGAGTTTGAATGAACTCCGGGAGTTGGTGATGGACAGGGAGGCCTGGCGTGCTGTGATTCACGGGTTGCAAAGAGTCGGACACAACTGAGAGACTGAACTGAACTGAAACCATTATAATATCCACATACAGAAGAAGGTAGCTCTGGGGTCAGACTGGCAGAGTTGGAATCCTGGCTTTTCCATCTACTAACTTGGTGACTTAGTGCAGGTTACTGAATCCTCTATCCTCTATTTCCTCCCCTGCAAAATGAGGATACAAAGGGTACCAAAATCACAGGTTTGTTGAGAGGATCTGATGAGATGGAGGCATGCAAGAATTTTTGACCCAGTATCTCGCATATGATAAGGATTGAATAAACATTTGCTATTATTTTTATAAAAATATAATTATACATACTATGTAACATGATAGAGCTTAAAATGATCTTCTAGATTCTCTATTTAGGTTCCCAGTGATTGTTTTCATAAGCCCACATTTGGAGAGAGCTTGCTTCACAGCAATTCATTTGAAAAAGAAGAATGTCAATTGCCTCCAAGCTTACTTCTATAAGGCACAGATGATGTTATGTAATTGCCCCATTGTAGTCTGGGCTGGTTAGGCCACATCTGGATTACTGTATCTCATTTTAGATGTTACATATTAAATGAAGTTTCGCAAATGGAGGCTAAAAGATGAATAGCAAGGGGCCAGAAAAACACAAACCAAAAAACAGCAGAAGAAACTAGGTGATTTAGTCAAGAGAAGATTTGACATGAGCTATCATAGACTTCCCTGGTGGCTCAGATGGTAAAGTGTCTGCCTACAATGCGGGAGACCTGGGTTCAATCTCTGGGTTGGGAAGATCTCCTGGAGAAGGAAATGGCAACCCACTCCAATATTCTTGCCTGGAAAATCCCATGGACGGAGAAACCTGGTAGGCTACAGTCCATGGGGTCCCAAAGAGTTGGACATGACTGAGCGACTTCACTTTCACTTTTCATCATAGCTCTACTCAGATCCGGAGAAGGCAATGCACCCTACTCCAGTATTTTTGCTGGAAAATCCCATAGACAGAGGAGCCTGGTAGGCTGCAGTCCATGGAGTCGCTAGAGTCGGACACGACTGAGCGACTTCACTTTCACTTTCCTGCATTAGAGAAAGAAATGGCAACCCACTCCAGTGTTCTTGCCTGGAGAATCCCAGGGACAGGGAAGCCTGGTGGGCTGCCGTCTATGGGGTTGCACAGGGTCAGACATGACTGAAGTGACTTAGCAGCAGCAGCAGCTACTCAGATCATTCAAGGGTCATTTTCCTTTTCTTGCTCATAGTCAAAATGAGTACAGGTATTTGGAACTTGCTGAGAAAATGGTTTTGGGTTCAGTATAAAGCAAAAACTATCTCTAACAACTACAACCACTCCATGGTTGAAGTAAATCCACAGACAGTGGCTGCCATCGCCACTCCTGGAGATTTTCTCATGGATTCTAGATGGCCATCTATGGTTGAGGCATCCCTCAGGTCTCACTTCAGAAATGATCCTCCCAGCTGCTGAGAGTATTACCTGCAGATGGGTGGCCTTGGAGAGGAGAGGTGCCTTGCTCAAGAGCATGTCCCTCTGAGGCAGTCTGTGAAGCTGCCAGCTTTAGGCAGCTCTGAAGGATCATTTCAGCTTTAGACCTTCTCATAAAGTCAGCTGAGGTCTCTATGCTGAGATGGCCTCAACTTCTCCCTCTGCCCTGTCCTGTTTCCTCTCCTCCCACAGGTGTTCATCCCAAGATCCTAATAAACTTCCTGCATGCTAATTTTCATCACAGAGTCTGTTATCAGGGAAGCTTGTCTGTGACTGTACCTGCCCAGGATGCTAGAAGCACCACTCTGAGCAGGATAACTGCAGAGGTCTTCTACATCCCCAAGACCCTACACAATCTTTCGGCATCCCAAGCTGAATGTTCTAAGTATACAAAGTCCCAACCTGTCTCTACCGTGTGCATCCATATGGATGATCCTCAAGACAAATCTTGGCCTTCTTTGTAGTCATCTGACCTATGGCTCCCGATGTGCCTGGGAGGGGCACACATTTAGTCATTAAATTGTTCATCTAGTCATGGACCAGGCTTTCTACAAATATTTATGAAGGCCAAAATACACACCAGGCCTAGTGGGTACAATGGTGCACAATGAGGCTCTCTTCGGCAGCCCATGTTCTAGTGACAGGAAACACGAACACACTGTTTCCCAAATTTCAGTTATTTGCATACTGCTTCCAAAATTTCTGCCTATATGCCCATTGCCTGATCATGGTACTTCTTATTCATATGGCTTATGAAAGGTGGATTCACAGTTTTATCTATTTTAGGCCTACTGTAACTCACAAAGGGACAAGCTACTACTGTATAGATTTTCTTCTAACATCTATTAAACATAGAACTTTAAAGGAAAAAACATGAACATCTGCATATCATCTTCCCCATATAAAAATGCCACACCCTAGGAAACAATTTACACAAAGGACCATACAGGAGAACGTAAAACTCTGAGTGTGACAGGTGCTTACAAGGGAGAAGTATTCAGTGTCCTCAAAATACATAATGGAGGATTTATCTCACTCATAAATATCTCAGGGATTTCCTTGAGAAAGTGAGCTGTTATGTGCAAGAAGAGTAAGACCTGACTAGGTAAAGAGGTGGCATATGGGCTGTGAAGAACAGACAGGGGCAGTAGCATGTGCTAAGGCCCTGTGGCAGATGGGAGCACAATGCCAGTGAGGCTCAAGAGTGGAGTGTATGGGATGGGGAGCATGATGCAAATTGAGGCCAGCCAGCAAGACAGAGGCCAGTGATGGAAGAGGGAAGTCAGGTGGATTCCACTGTCCAGCACATATAGATAACCAACTGGGCATGATATTTACATGACCGTTCTCTCTCCCTTCCCTTTCCCACACAATTGAATTAAATCACTTCTCTAGACCCTCTGCCAAAGAACACAAATAATCAGTATCAGCATGCATGTCCTTGGCCTGGGCTCAAATTTAGACTGTAAAATGTATTCCAGATTTAAAACTTTGGGGGTTGAGGTTTATTTGTCAAATATTTAGATCTTCCCCTGAGGCTTTTATTCATTCCATCCAGCAGGTGAAGTACAGGAAAAGGATTTTTGTTCCCAACAAATCCTCTTTTAGCTAAAAGGAAAAGCAAGGTTTGCCAGCACAGTCAAGGGTGAGAGATAAAACAAGGAAGCAGTGATTGTGTATTTGAGTCTCATTCATATGGAAAACATGAACTAATTAGTGTCTTGGTGCTGTTGATTCCAGAGATTCTGAATTTGACGTTTCTGTCCAAGTTTGGGTAGCTATGCTATTAATCAGTCCAAAAACAAATGAAGCAGCTTAAAAAGAATCACACAACCAAAAACCACATCCTTCACAAGATAGAAAAACAGAATGATAACTTGGAAACTCTTCAGGGATGGTGCCAGTCTCAGGGTTGGGGGGAGGTTGGCTGTCTGACAGAGATGTTTTAATTTGGGTTTGAAGATAGATAACAAAAACATGTTTTCATGGATCTAACTAGGAAAATTCGATGGGCCACATTACCCTGCAGTAACTGGCTTCTTAAAGACCTATGATCAAATAGCAACCCCACAGAAAGAAAATAGAAACCAAAGAGAAAAAGAGAAGAGACAGGATAGATTATTTTCGGTCTCCAGATGTTATAAGAACATGACTGATTACAATAATCATTCAGAACTGATCTCCCTCCTTTCTCTAGAAGGCATGGAGACCTGCCTTGCTGACAACCAAGATAGTTCTCGCTGCTATGGAGAGGGGACAGTAGCAGATACTGGAGAAAGAAAAGAGGAGGGGGTCCAGTGAGGAATCTACTGCCTGGCTGGGGAACGCGGTATATAAACAAATCATTAGGCCACATGGGACAGCACTGAAAGAAACATGTACAAGGGGTCACAGAGGCCCGGGTGGGAGGAAAGGCTCTTCCCAAAGGAGATGGAGAAAGCTTACCAGAGGAGGTGCTGTGGAAGAGATGAGCAGCTGTCTACCAGGTGGCAAAGTGGGAAAGGAAAGCAAGACCATGGAGTCTCACCCGTCCTTGGATCAGGCAGTGGAGAGTCAGCCTGTAACCAAGTCACACACAGTCAAAGGCAACCCTGAAAAGCCTGCAGGGAGATGGATATACCATCTCTCGGAAGTCTTTGGCAAGGGTTCAGGCAGCTATGTCATAGGAATGTTGTGAATAAGTAAGCACTCTCGTCACACTCACTGGCAAGGTGCCCCCAGGACAATGTGGGTAACAGCAGAGCCGTGCCACCCTTTCTCCCCTGGGAGCACACATGCATGGAGCAGACAGGCAGGCAGATCGCCCACGCTATTCATCTTTCTCCTTCTGTCTCTCACCTCACCCCCAAATCTCTTTCTCCTGGGGAAGTAAAGTTGATTTCCTCTAAGTAAACTATACCTGTGTCATGCCACTTTCCTGCCAAATACAGGATATCAGCTTGGTATTACCAAACTCTATTAAGAATGTGACTTCCCTAAGCCTGGGTTTCTACATCCCTAATACAAGGAGAACATAAAAACCTTCTTCATAAAGTTAAGGATTAAAGAACTCATCTGTGCAGACTACATAGGGCTCTCCTTGGTACAGAGTAAGTGGTTAACAGCTGTGCACTGCAATTATTATTACTCCAATCAGAGAAGACAGCATGTGTTCAGACACAGAAGTGCAAAGGAGAATGGTATGTTTAAAGGATGGTGTACAGCAAGACTAACAAGAGGTAAGGCTGGTAAGGTAGGCTCTAGGGAATTTGTTTTATTGCAGGACTAAGTTCAGTCTCCACCTCTGGGCAAGAAGGAAGCATCAGAGTCTTTAAGCAGGTGAGTCATAACTCTACATTTAAACTGAGATAGCTCTGGTATAATATGGAAGAGAAGATGAGAAAACAAGCCAAGAAGCTACTGTAAGAGCTTGGCCTTGAGATAATGAGAACCAGAACTGATGGTGGTGGCGGTAGTGATGATGATCGACTGTCTTAGTGTGGGTTCCACCAAGGTTGGGAGCAGATCCCAAGAAGCACAAGTAAGGGAAGGAAAGTTAAAGAGGAATGGGGGAAGGTCAACAAAGGTGCATCACTGATCACATCACTGCTGTGGAATAGAGGGTGGGGGTGGGGGTAGGGGGCTCGGTTTCCCTGGGAGCCTCTCAAGGATTATGGATAAGACACCTCAGAATTGCCCCAATAAAGAAAGTGGGTACTTCCTTCTCTGGTTGTGAGCTTCCACTAGAGGTATAATCCCAGAATTTCTGAGCTTCTCTGCCTCTCACCTGAGCAAAGTTACATAACACCCAGGAAAGTTCTCAGGCAGAGAAAAAGGAGGAGGCAGGCCTTCAGGTGAGAAGTTGTCAGCTTGAAAGGGGACTGTCCACCAGGACTGCATGTGAGCTCAGAAGTGGTTGAAGGGATATGCAGCAAGGCATGATGATGATAGTAGTTACAGCGGATAAACCTGTGAGTGCTTACTGCGGGCCAGGTATGGTACTAAGCGTTTCATTTAAATGCATTATCACAGTCTTGCCTTACAACCCCTAGACCGTGATAATTCTATTATCCATTTTATAGATGGGGACACTGAAACACTAAGAGGTTATGTTACATGTTCAAGGTCAAACAGCTAGTAAGATATGAGCTAATGCGGTCTGACTCCAAAGCCCACACCTTCAATCTGCACGGTGTACTGCCTAGAGATAATGGCAATGAGCTGCGAAGAGGTGAATTCAAGACTGATTTAAGACAGTGCAGCGCTGTCCAATACGTTAGCCACTAGCCATATAAGGAGAAGGGGACAACAGAGGATGAGATGGTTGGATGGCATCAGCAACTCGATAGACATCAATCTGAGCAAGCTTCAGGAGTTGGTGATGGACAGGGAAGCCTGGCATGCTGCAGTCCATGGGCTGCAAAGAGTCAGATATGACTGAGCAACTGAGCTAAACTGATATGTGGCTACAGAGCACTGAGAAATGTGACCAGTGCAACTGAAGAATTGAAGCTTAAATTTAATTTTTTTTAATCTTCAATTAATTTTTATTTTTTAGTTTGTTTTGCTTTACAATACTGTATTCGTTTTGCTTACATTGACACATTGACATGAATCAGCCACAAGTGTACATGAACTCCCAATCCCGACCCCCACCTCCCTAAATTTAATTTTAATTTAAACAGCCATTCATGGCTAATGGCCACTCCAATGAACAATGCAAATTTAACAGTTGGAACACCTTGCCCCTGAAAAAAGTTAGTATGACTTAGACCTTTACCAACATGGCAATCTTACAATGCATCATGAAATGCATCATGGTTAGTTACAAAGAGTATTTAAAATTCTGAAATTGATTAATTTTGATTTAAACAATATTTTAAAAAATCAAACTAACACAGGTACATAGTTTTAAAAATCATATAACACTACAAGATGTTAACAAAAAACAGTTGTCCCTCTTCCCATTGTACTCCTGGTTCCTGCTTCCCAGAGGCAAGCACTTTCATCATAGCTCAGTTGGTAAAGTAACTGCCTGCAACGCAGGGGACCCCAGTTTGATTCCTGGGTTGGGAAGATCTGTTGGAGAAGGGATAGGCTACCCACTCCAGTATTCTTGGGCTTCCCTTGTGGCTCAGCTGGCAAAGAATCCATCTGCAATGTGGAAGACCTGGATTCGATCCCTGGGGTGGGAAGATCCCCTGGAAAAGGTAAAGGCTACCCACTCCAGTATTTTGGCCTGGAGAATTCCATGGGGTCACAAAGAGTTGGACACGACTGAGCGACTTTCACTTTAAATATTTCTGATGCTTTGTTTTTCTAAACAATATGCTGATGCTCATTTCTTGATTTTTCTTCAATATTCAGTTCAGTTCAGTCGCGCAGTCGTGTCCGACTCTTTGAGACCACATGAATCGCAGCACACTAGGCCTCCCTGTCCATCACCAACTCCCGGAGAGTTCCAGAAAAACATCTATTTCTGCTTTCTTGACTATGCCAAAGCCTTTGACTGTGTGGGTCACAATAAACTGTGGAAAATTCTTCAAGAAATGGGAATACCAGACCACCTGACCTGCCTCTTGAGAAATCTGTATGCAGGTCAGGAAGCAACAGTTGAACTGGACATGGAACAACAGATTGGTTCCAAATAGGAAAAGGAGTACATCAAGGCTGTATATTGTCATCCTGCTTATTTAACTTCTATGCAGAGTACATCATGAGGAATGCTGGACTGGAAGAAACACAAGCTGGAATCAAGATTGCCAGGAGAAATATCAATAACCTCAGATATGCAGATGACACCACCCTTATGGCAGAAAGTGAAGAGGTAAAAGCCTCTTGATGAATGTGAAAGTGGAGAGTGAAAAGGTTGGCTTAAAGCTCAACATTCAGAAAACGAAGATCATGACATCCAGTCCCATCACTTCATGGGAAATAGATGGGGAAACAGGGGAAACAGTGTTAGACTTTATTTTTGAGGGCTACAAAATCACTGCAGATGTTGACTACAGCCATGAATTTAAAAGACACTTACGCCTTGGAAGGAAAGTTATGACCAACCTAGATAGCATATTCAAAAGCAGAGATATTACTTTGCCAACAAAGGACCGTCTAGTCAAGGCCATGGTTTTTCCTGTGGTCATGTATGGATGTGAGAGTTGGACTGTGAAATAAGCTGAGCATAAAAGAATTGACGCGTTTGAACTGTGGTGTTGGAGAAGACTCTTGAGAGTCCCTTGGACTGCAAGGAGATCCAACCAGTCCATTCTAAAGGAGATCAGTACTGAGTGTTCACTGGAAAGACTGATGCTGAAGCTGAAACTCCAATACTTTGGCCACCTCATGGAAAGAGCTGACTCATTGGAAAAGACTCTCTGATGCAGGGAGGGATTGGGGGCAGGAGGAGAAGGGGACGACAGAGGATTAGATGGCTGGATGGCATCACTGACTCGATGGACAAGAGTTTGGGTGAACTCTGGGGGTTGGTGATGGACAGGGAGGCCTGGCATGCTGCAATTCATGGGGTCGCAAAGAGTCAGACACAACTGAGTGACTGAACTGAACTGAACTGACTGACAATTGTAAATACTTCCTCCAGCAGCTTTTTTACAACTTGTTATGCAAAAAGTTACTTTAAAGTCCTTTGTGTCTGAAAATGTCTTCATTGTAACCTTACACTTGGTTGACAGTCTGGCTGAGTAAGAAAGCCTTAGAAATTATTCTCACTCAGAAACATGAAGGAACTGTTCTTTTGTCCCCCAAGTGAATAGTGCTTATAGGAAGAGTGTGATGCCATTCTGATTCCTGATCAATTGAATATCATCTCTTTTCATCTTTGGAAGTTTTCAACATCTTCTTTCAAACACCTCCAGTGTTTGAAAGGTTATAATAATTTGACTTGGTGTGGGATCTTTTTATTCATGTGCTGAGTTTATGGTGGGCCATTTTAGTCTAGAAATACATGACTTTTTGTTCTAAGGAAATGTCTGGTAAAACTTCTTAATTTTCTTCTTCCCATTTACTCAGTTCTTTTTCTCTCTGCGCCCCCACCCTCCACTCCAGCCACAAACACACATTCTCTCTCTCCCTCTCTCACAGTTCTATCTCTTTGGAGACTCCTAATTAATACAGTTTGTTAAACATTTAAATAGCAATATGACTGTGTAGAGAAAAGCCTGATTTTTGTAGATGTGTACTAAAGTGTATGCGTGTGTGTGTGTTCAGTCACTCAGTCTGACTCTTTGTAACCCCATGGACTATAGCCTACCAGGCCCTCTGTCCATGGGATTATCCAAACAGGAATACTGGAATGGGTTGCGATGTCCTTGGAAGAGGATCTACCCGACCCAGGGACTGAACCCGTGTCTCCTCCATCTTCTGCACTGGCAGGTGGATTCTTTACTGCGGAGCCATCTGGAAAGCCCGCATGCTAAAGCATTTAGCGGTAAAATGTTAATGATGTAATATATAATTTACTTCACAATGGTTCAGCAAACACAGACAAATATGGCAAAATGTTAACTAATAAAAATATGTGATGAGTATACAGTTCTTTATTACACTCTTCTCTATACTTTTCTGTTCCAAACTTCCCAGAATAGAAAGTCAAATCAAATAAGAAAATGAAATATCAGAGAAGTAAGTAGGAACTGGCAGTGCAGGGATTCATCTGACCCCTCTGGTAATCAAGATGAAGTCTTTAAAGCTTCTACAGAGAAGTGGGTACACAACAGACTCGAGTGGGAGGTAGGCAAGGAACTATTATCAAGACTACTGCTCTCCAGAAGTTTTGAAGAGCTACATTGTCAGTGAAGAAATGGATCAAGGAAAGTCTATCCACTGGGCTATGGATATGGCTTTCCCTAGCTCTGTATTATGAGACAGAAGAGCTTCCCTCTAAGAATTTATTATCATGACCCTGTGCTCAAGTAGATTTAGACTCAAATTTTTACTACATGATTGACCTCTGAGAGCCCCTAGCCATAGAAATTAATAAAACAATGGTCCATATATTGGTGTCTCTGGACACCAGGAAAAAACAAACAAAAACCTCTTTGCAGATTCAAACCCTCAAATCAGGATGTAGTATTTCTCCATGTTTAATGCACTCCAGATCATTGGTTGATGATCCAAAAACTACTTATAAAAAGTTCAATGAGAGAGAGACAGTAGATACAACAACTTGTCAGCAGCACTGCTCAACACCCAAGAACTTCAGATGCTGGAAATACTAGTAGATATTAATTGTGTATAGACCATAAAATAAATATAGTTAAAATATTTTTCAAAAAAATTTTTTTTTCAAAAGGGACTTATAATGGAGGAAATAAAAAGACTACTATAGACCCTTAGGCAGATTTAATTCAGAAAGGAACCAAATGGGTGGACTATTTCCAGGAATGTAAGAGGACTAAAATGATCATGAAACCCTCTTACAGATAACAATGATAAAAACAGAATTTTAAAGAAGTTTGTTGTTTTTGTTTTTTTTTTAAGAGCAACCATTTCAAGACCCTGGAGAGAGTCTGAAAGGAGGAGGATTTACTCTCCAAAAACTGCCACAGGAAAGGGTAAGAATTCAGAGTTTATGTCTTCCTGGCTGGAGGTAATGCCCAACTCTTACAGCTTTAACTGTTAAAAAAAAAAAAAAAAAAGCAGTGGAAAATCACACCTTTACTAGCAAGGTGCCAGAGATGAAAGTTCAAGGCTGAAAAAGTAGCTAGAAGTCTAGAGGAAAAACACTGGCAGCAAAAAATAAAAAAATAAAACACCAACAAAAAACCCCACAGAAGGAGTATACAACTTTGACTACAAACTCTGCCCAAATCCCAGGCCAAGCACTCAACTATGCGTGTGCAGGAGGAGGCGCTAAGGGGCCTGGTGAAAAAGTGGGTAGGAGCCAGAGACAAATCTGCTCCTTAATGACAGTCATGTGCAGCCTTATCTGTAAGTCTGCTGCCTCTTTTTTAAATTGAGTAACTTTCCAACTGTGCATAAGTGTCAGAAAGTTGGAACTTATAGGCTTGAAAGATCTGGAACACAGCCCCCAAGTCAGCCAAACAGCTAGATACTAGGACAATTGGAATCCTGAGAAGAAAATCAAAAAAGGATGGCCAACATACTATACAGAAACAAGGGAAAAAATCTCAAAGGATCAGGAAAAAAGTAGCAGTGGGAAGCTGTAAGAACAGAGATTCTAATTGCTTCATATTAGAAGGGTGACAAAGTTTGCAGCTGGAGTCCAGGAAAGTTAATTGCCTACTAGAACCAAACACAAACACACACACTCACTCAGAAAAATACAACAGAATCCACAGTTGCCATAACGTACTATCTGCAAGTTCCAATTTTCAACCAGAAATGAACATTCAAAGAAATATCAAAGTGTGCTCTATACTCAGGGGAAAGGGCAGCCAATAGAAACAGACTTGGAACAGTTCCAGATATTGGATTCAGGAAACACAGACAAGCAGTAATTATAAATATGTTCAAATAACTAAAGGAAACTAGACTATAACACTGAATGAACAGCTAGGAATTCTCAAGAGAAATGGAAACTAAAACCAAACAAATGGAAATTCTAGAGGTGAAAAGTAAAAAACTGAATTTTTAAAGTTCACTATATGAGTTCAACCACCATTTGGTGGACAGCAGAACAAAGAACTGGTGAACTGGAAGACAGAGCAATAGAAATGCCCAGGGACACAAAGAATAAAGACCGGAGGAAAACTGAGGAGAAGCCCAGACACCTAGGAGGACAATGTCCAAACGCTCAATACACATGAGACTGGACTTCCAAAGGACAAGGAGAAAGGAAAGAGGCCAGAAAAACACATATATGAAGAAAGAATGGTTGAAACTGTCTCAAAGGGGAACAAAGAAACTCTTAGGGGTGATGAAAATGTTTTGTTTTTTGATTGTGGTGGTAGTTCCCTGTGTGCATACATTTATCAACACGCACCTAACTATACAATTTAAATGATGTGCTTCACTGTACATATATTTCAATAAAATTCAAAAATGTAAATGATAAAATATACTTCTCCCTTTCACTAAAAAAAAAAAAAATCCTTACAGATGGGCTAAATATTATGGACATATCTAGAGAGAGAATCTGGGTAAACAGAAAAATAAATCTGAAAAAATTAAGCAGAATGTAACATGGTGAGATCAATAAGAGGTCACGAGACAAAACAGAATGGAAACATGGACTGAGGGTATCTGGAGACATTTTCACTGAGAATTTTCCAGTTTTAATGAAAGATGTGCATCCAAAGATTTAGGATACATATGAAGTCCTATGCAGTATAAAGAAAACTATATCCACATCTAGCTGTGTATATGGAGAATGCCACAGAGTATATCTCAAAAACAGAGGGAGGAAAGAGTCATTACCTATAAAGTGGTTTCAGACTGGCAGCAGACTTTTCAGCAGTAGTGGCAGAGAAGTGTAGAATCTGGTGTTCAAAGTGCTGAAAGAAAAAATATCAACCTACTCCCTACTGGTACCTCATTACCAGTGGCAGAGTCATTTCTACACAGCACTTTGTGTTATGAACATTCACTCCCAGTCCATCAAAATATGTCCAGTCTCTTAGGCTATTAAGGGATTTTATTTAAAGTAAACAGTGTTAATGTGTTGAGGGTGTTAATGACTTAATACTGTGGACTGCCAGTGTTGACTTAAGCCATTTTTATTATAAAATTACTTAAATACACATAAATTATAAAACTAGGTATAAACTCTCATGCTTATAGTTCTTACATGACTACTAAACCAAATTTATAAATAAGTATATGTGTTTAACATGCGTGCATGCTCAGGTGTGTCCTATTCTTTGCAACCCATAGCCTGTAGCCCGCCAGGTTCCTCTGTCCACGGAATTTTCCAGGCAAAAACATTGGAGTTGAGTTGCCATTTCCTACTCTCGGGGATCTTCCTGACCCAGGGATCGAACCCGCATGTCTTGAGTCTCCTCAACTGGCGGGTGGATTCTTTACTACTGTGACACCCTGGGAAACCATATGTGACTTATTTATAAAGAAATTTTAAAAAGAATCGCAATGTCAATAAAATCTGAAATACAGACATAAATGTGACAGATGATATGATTTTCTGAGATAGTGAACTGAAACTGAAAAGTGTTTAATAGCAGAAAGATACAGTTGTGTGTTTTCTCTTTCACAGAATGAGGCTTAGTGTGATGGAGCTAGAGTCAGGCTGCCTAGGCTGAATGCCATTGATGACATGGGGCAAGTGACTTAATCTCTGTAAGCCCCACCACTCCCTGTAAAATATGGTGAGTATCAACTCAAGAGGGATGTTGTGAGGATTAAATAGAAGCAAAGTACTTAGCCTACAAAAACAGCTTTATAAATTATTGTTTTTGTTGTTGTAATTTGTGCTTTTAAATAATAAAACAATTGGATCTTCTGTTCCATTATTTTGAAATGCTAATCAATTTAATGTGGTACCCTAAAATACAATATCAAAAACATCCCATACAAGGAAAAGAAATCCTACTGAACTTGGGACTTACAAAGTTGGCTCTCTGCTCCATCTTTGACTGCAATAAAAATAAGGGGCCAACCACACCAAGCTTTAGAAATTGGAATGACCGTCAGTGGGAGCCATCTGAGGACTCAGTTTGGACACCATGTTTTATCTTAGGTCTACTCTGCAACAGGATGTCAACGGCCTTCCCTTGGTCCCACTGTGAGCAGAAACACCCATGCAAACCTTGGAACAAAACAAAATGACCAGGCTGAGTCACAGGGTAGTCATCCAGGTGATCCAAAATAGATTTACAGTCCTTTTTAAAGAACCTCCCAGAAATAGAAAGACACACACACACACCACCATCACCAATACGGATTTAACAGCTTCCAGTAAACGAAGGGATTTAAGCCAAAGGAGTCCCCTCAGGGGTGAGAATCCTTGACTTGGCGGCAGGCTGTAGCAGAAGGCTGGTAAAAGAGAGAGCTTGTCGTCCTTTAGGGGCAAAAGAATGCTTTCACATTAAAAACAAAACACACACACACACACACACAAACATGATAAGAAGGGCTGGACTGAATAATCTCTACAATATTTATCAAGGGAAATTTAACAAACAAACTAGTAACATAGGAGAAACTTTTCACTACTTCAAAACACACCCATTTTTTAAAAATGACTTTAGCTCCTATCATATACAAATGCAACTACTTAAAAGTAAATTATAGCTATCTCTTAATTAAGGAAAGTCTATTAAGCTCTTGGTCTCAAAGGTACATCCTTGAAGGTAATCAAAATCTATCTATTCCCCATACTTACAGTTCAGGATTGCCCTACTGACAATTTTCTAAATGAGAAAAGAATTTGCTGAGTTATCTGAGTCTAGGTAGGTCCAGACATATTTTACAAATAAAAAGCAGATTCTTCTGAAGGAGAAAGTTATTTCTCACTTGGCCTTTTCTGCCCCTATCTTTAAGTGCTCGCCTAATGGCATGGCAAACACTGGTGAAATACAGCAAAGACCACGCAGAGTATATCTCACGAAATATTTAACAAAGACCACTCTGACCCATTTTATTTTCAATAGAGAAATAACTCAGAAAGAATGAAGAGACGGAGCCAAAGCAAAAACAACACCCAGCTGTGGATGTGATTGGTGATGGAAGTAAGGTTCGATGCTATAAAGAGCAATATTGCGTAGAAACCTGGAATGCTAGGTTGATGAATCAAGGCAAATTGGAAGTGGTCAAACAGAAGACGGCAAGAGTGAACTCGACATTTTAGGGATCAGTGAACTAAAATGGACTGGAATGGGTGAATTTAACTTCAGTTCAGTTCAGTTGCTTAGTCATGTCCAACTCTTTGTGACCCCATGAATCGTAGCACGCCAGGCCTCCCTATCCATCACCAACACCCAGAGTCCACCCAAACCCATGTCCATTGAGTTGGTCATGCCCTCCAGCCATCTCATCCTCGGTCGTCTCCTTCTCCTCCTGCCCCTAATCCCTCCCAGCATCAGAGTCTTTTCAAATGAGTCAACTCTTCGCATGAGGTGGCCAAAGTATTGGAGTTTCAGCTTCAGCATCAGTCCTTCCAAAGAACACACAGGACTGATCTCCTTTAGAATGGACTGGTTGGATCTCCTTGCAGTCCAAGAGACTAACTTGGATGACCATTATATCTACTACTGTGGGCAAGAATCCCTTAGAAGAAATGGAGTACCCATCATAGTCAACAAAAGAGTCCAAAATGCAGTACTTGGATGCAATCTCAAAAACGAGAGAATGATCTCTGTTTGTTTCCAAGGCAAACCATTCAATATCACAGTAATCCAAGTCTATGCCTTGACCAGTAATGCTGAAAACGTTGAAGTTGAACAGCTCTGTGAAGACCTACAAGACTTTCTAGAACTAACACCCAAAAAGATGTCCTTTTCATGATAGGAGACTGGAACGCAAAAGTAAGAAGTCAAGAAATACCTGGAGTAACAGGCAAATTTGGCCTTGGGGTACAGAATGAAGCAGGGCAAAGGCTAATAGAGTTTTGCCAAGAGAACATACTGGTCATAGCAAACACCCTCTTTCAACACAAGAGAAGACTCTACTCTGTACTGACATCACCAGATGGTCAGTATCAAAATCAGATTGATTATATTCTTTGTGGCCAAAGATGGAGAAGCTCTATACAGTCAGAAAAAAAAAACAAGATCAGGAACTGACTGTGGCTCAGATCATGAATTCCTAATTGCCAAATTCAGACTTAAATTGAAGAAAGTAGGGAAAACGACTAGACCATCAGGTATGACCTAAATCAAATCCCTTTTGATTATACAGTGGAATTGACAAATAGATTCAAGGGATTAGATCTGACAGACAGATTGCCTGAAGAACTATGGATGGAGGTTCATGACATTGTACAGGAGGCAGTGATCAACACCATCCTCAAGAAAAAGAAATGCAAAAAGGAAAAATGGTTGTCTGAAGAGGCCTTACAAATAGCTGAGAAAAGAAGAGGAGCAAACGACAAAGGAGTAAAGGAAAGATACACCCATTTGAATGTAGAGTTCCAAAGAATAGCAAGGAGAGATAAGAAACCCTTCCTCAGTGATTGATGCAAAGAAATAGAGGAAAGCAATAGAATGGGAAAGTCTAGAGATCTCTTCAAGAAAATGAGAGATACCAAGGGAACATTTCATACAAAGATGGGCTCAATAAAAGACAGAAATGGTATCCTAGTCAGGCTTCAACAGTACATGAACCATGAACTTTCAGATGTTCAAGCTGGATTTAGAAAAGGCAGAGGAACCAGAGATCACATTGCCAACATCCAATGGATCATTGAAAAAGCAAGAGAATGCCAGAAAAACATCTCTTTCTGCTCTATTGTCTATGCCAGTCTTTGACTGTGTGGATCACAACAAACTGTGGAAAATTCTTAAAGAGATGGGAATATTAGACTACCTTATCTGTCTCCTGAGAAACCTGTATGCGGGTCAAGAAGTAACAGAACTGTACATGGAACAACAGACTGGTTCTAAATCAGGAAAGGAGTAAGCCAAGGCTGTCTATTGTCACCCTGCTTATTTAACTTATATGCAAGAGTACATCATGAGAAATGCTGGACTGGATGAAGCACAAACTGGAATCAAGATTGCCAGGAGAAATATTGATAACTTTAGATACGCAGATGACACCACACTTATGGCATAAAGCGAAGAACTAAAAAGTCTCTTGATGAAAGTGAAAGAGGAGAGTGAAAAAGTTGGCTTAAAGCTCAACATTCAGAAAACGAAGATCATGGCATCTGGTCCCATCACTCATGGGAAATAGATGGGGAAACCGGGGAAACAGTGACTGACTTTATTTTTCTGGGCTCCAAAATCACTGCAGATGGTGATGCAGCCATGAAGTTAGAAGACGCTTACTCCTTGGAAGGAAAGTTATAACCAACCTAGATAGCATATTCAAAAGCAGAGACATTACTTTGCCAACAAAGGTTGGTCTAGTCAAGGCTATGGTTTTTCCAGTGGTCATGTGTGGATGTGAGAGTTGGACTGTGAAGAAAGCTGAGCACCAAAGAATTGATGCTTTTGAACTGTGGTGTTGGAGAAGACTCTTGAGAGTCCCTTGGACTAAAAGGAGATCCAACCAGTCCATCCTAAAGGAGATCAGTCCTGGGTGTTCTTTGGAAGGACTGATGCTAAAGCTGAAACTCCAATACTTTGGCCACTTCATACGAAGAGGTGACTCACTGGAAAAGACTTTGATGCTGGGAGGGATTAGGGGAAGGAGAAGAGGACGACAGAGGATGCGATGGCTGGATGGCATCACCAACTTGATGGACATGAGTCTGAATGAACTCCAGGAGTTGGTGATGGATAGGGAGGCCTGGCGTGCTGTGATTTATGGGGTTGCAAAGGGTTGGACACGACTGAGTGACTGAACTGACTGACTGTGGTGGTAGTCACAAGCATCTAAGCACATATTAAAATCCAGAAGTACTCTTCACAGATTTTTTTCAAGCTAAGTTTAAAAAAACGGTGGGGCACAAGGAGAAATAGCACTCACTGCCCTCCGGTTCTTATAACCACCGACCACTGCTTCCTTGCTCGTGCCTCCCTATATTTTCTATGCATTTCTCCATCTCTTAAAATATCCAAAGATCACAGACTGGAAAACACGCTTTGTAGAATTATAATGAAGGGTCCATGCTGCTGTTCCTAGAAGGAATTATTCTCCCTGCATCACCTCCATCCACATATAATCCCCCTGTCTGTCTTTCTAGTCTTGATACCTGCCCTGGATGAAATTTGATTCACCTGGGAAAAGAAATGTGGCTTGTCCCACTGCTGCCGTAAACAAGGTCTTGGAAATGATCAGATTACCTATCTGTCACGACATAATGGGAACGCTCAGAGCGCTTCCTCCAAGGTACAAACTCGACAAATTCGTGTTCTCGCAGTGGAACTCCCCAGGTTGTTTAACAGTGATAGCCGCCACCCACCACCACTCCCCCAAAAGACGTTTCTGGTTCCATGACTATGAGTACCTGGAAGGAGCCAGTCCCACCAGAGACCACATCTAAGGCTCCATCTAATAAACACACCAAAAAGCTGTGGGAAACTCTGGATCCAAACCAATGGTCTGCAGGAGAAAAACGGAAAGAGAGCGCTCCCAGCTAGCTCATGTTTCCATGGCTATTCACGCTGCACTGGCAGCCCGGCCTTTGGAAGTCTCTGAAAGCCCCTGGGGCATTATTTATGACAGTTAAAGGCGCTGGGTGGGAGTCAGGCAGATGAGAAAAAGCAAAGAGGAGCTGGCCTGCTTGATCTCATCATGCTCTTCCTCACCTCTCCTGGCTGGGCAGGGGTGTCACCCAGGGAAAGAATACTTTACAAGCAAGCCATTCATCAGGGTTCCTAATTTAAAAGTTGGAAAGCGTAACACTGGAACTGGTTTTGCCATCTTCCAACACCTCATTAACCTCGTCACTGTTCTTCTGTTGAGGGCAAGAGCCTCAGGAATTACTACAGAGGTTCCATCCTGAACACTTGAGAAGAAAAAGAAACAGTAACACTTAGCCTGAAAAAAAAGAAAAAGAAAACCCATATGACCGCAAGAGCTGTGCCAGATCATCAATAAAACAGGAAGGACGTGACAAAGAGATCATCTACCTAGATTTACTAAATTTTAGGAATATTCATCTTTATCCAGAGAGAAATAGAGGAGGAATAATAAATAATAACCAATTTTTCATAGGCCTTTCTTGTAAAGGCACGATGTCACCCCACTTCTCTTTGAAGCAAACAGCTGAGAATAAATAGGGATTTGAACCATACTGTGTACCAAAAAGCGGAATATCTGTGAATTTTGAACTGAATCCAAGAATTCCTTTTTTTTTCTTTCAAAAGCAAGACTCAGATTTTAAATATATAAATAAAGGCTCAGAATATAGTTCAAATTGAAACCATGTCCATTTATTTTCTGAACTGGTAAAATGAAATATAAAAACATTCACTCGGAACCAAACCAGTATTTCTCTGTGTTTGAGTCTGTCTCTGGTATTGTGGATACGGGAGGAAACTACTAGACTCTTTTAGGGCAAAGCATCCAACTCCATCTCATTACTGGTGAGAACTGAGCGAGACTGAGGGAAAAGGTCCCAAGTGTTTACACGAAGCTCAAGGGCAGAATCCAAAACTCTAGGTCTCATCTGAATCTCAGGCACTCTTTCTTGCCCATAAGAACCAGAAGCCCTTCCTTTCTTGGCTGCCTATAAGAAAAAAGTTACACAGCCCATTTTCTTTCCCAATGAAAATAAGAGATCAAGAAGCCGGGAGATGAATTCTAACACTCACAGATTTTCTTTGGCCTAGAGCAAGTCACCAAGGCTGTGACACTGCTGTCCAGCCTCTTGGATCCCTCCCAAAAGGTTTAATGGATATCTTCATCAATCTGAATGGATCAGAAGGGATGGCAGACACAGCAAGGCCAGATATTTTATCTTACCCACTTAGGAATTAATGGCGCATGTGGACAGATTGCCAGACAAGCTGGAACACTAATATATCCTGGAAATGTTGACATCCAAGACACAAAACATCGAAAATTGGTGATTTGTAGAATAGACATAGGACATGTGAATGAGCCATGGGCTGTCTCCTCTGAGAGCAAAGGACAGTGACACAGGTCTGGCCCATAGCCGTAACCATCTTTCGACACCTCTTTTGGTCCCCTCTTTTCCCTCTTTTTTTTTTGTCAAAAGGGTCTGTTCTTGGCCTCTTTACTCTCCTTGGGTGACTACAGCTGTTCCTATAGCTCTTCCCCTGCTCTACACACCTGCCCACCCTGAGGCGGATAGGTATGGGGAGGTATGTGTGGTTCGGAGCTGGAGCAGGGTGGGAGTTAGGGAGCATGTCCCAGGAGACAGAAATGGTTTCTTTAAAGTTGGAGAGTCTGGTCAAATAATCCACTGCCAACTTCAAGAGTTTTCTATATTTATGCTCAGTATGATCATTTAGAGGACTCATCTTATTGTTCACAAGTAAGGAAAATTACAAGATTTCTGTGGGATTTGCTTAACTCTTTGGATATCAGAGCTTTTATAGCTTCCTTTAGCAAAGTCATCGTGTACTTTCATAACACAAAATTACTGAAAGAATAAGAGAAAAATCTAAAAGCAATGAATGTCTAGCAGTCTCTGATTCTTGCCCCCTCTTCAAGAATTTTTCTGAAAAACACTGGGTTTTCTGCCATGCCTGGCCACTGCCCCTAGTTTGTTTGCTTGTTTGTTATATGATGCTATTGATAAAGTCATCAACTGGTCTGATTTTTGTTTCCGTTTCAACTAGGGGCAGTGGCCAGGCATGGCAGAAAACCCAGTGTTTTTCAGAAAAATTCTTGAAGAGGGGGCAAGAATCAGAGACTGCTAGACATTCATTCCTTTTAGAAGATTTTTCTCTTATTCTTTCAATAATTTTGTGTTATGAAAGTACATGATGACTTTGCTAAAGGAAGCTATAAAAGCTCTGATATCCAAAGAGTTAAGCAAATCCCACAGAAATCTTGTAATTGGCAATGGCACCCCACTCCAGTACTCTTGCCTGGAAAATCCCATGGACACAGGAGCCTGGTAGGCTGCAATCCATGGGGTCGCTAAGAGTCAGACATGACTGGGCGACTTCACTTTCACTTTTCACTTTCATGCATTGGAGAAGGAAATGGCAGTCCACTCTAGTGTTCTTGCCTGGAGAATCCCAGGGATGGGGGAGCCTGGTGGGCTGCTGTCTATGGGGTCACAGAGTCGGACACAACTGAAGCGACTTAGCAGCAGCAGCAGACAAGTTTTAAGGCTTGAAATCTAGACATAGTCTAATCACCAAACTCTTTAATTTTCTTTTTATAATAAGGAAACTAAGGCTCAAAGAGAGTAAGTGAAGGGCCTAGGGCCATGAAACTGTGGTAGTGGTGACCGTGATGAGTCTGAGCACTCTTACCTCTCCATCTTAAGTCCTTTTCAATCTCCTAAGGTACAACACTTTAAAACAAAGTCTTGATTCCCCCCTCCATTCTGGTTTTCTCCTCCTTGTCTCCACTACATGGCCTCTCTGTACCATCTTGGTTCTGTGGCTCATGGGAACTGGTTTACCCAAATATCTTGCTGTATTCAAGGTCGAACTCCAACCACTCCAGCAAACCAATCCTTTTTTTCTTGTAAGCCTTCCATTCAGACCTGGTTTCCCATCTGAAAAATATGGCTGGTCCACAATGGAACTGCCAATAGGGACGAACTACCTTGAGTCTCTGTGAATGGCCGTGGTTCAGGTAACTTGTTCCAGCCTATTTATTAGTCTATGGTGAGTCTCCCAAACAACACAGGCAAACAGACTCTCAAAATGTTAGGTACTGGACTTGCCTGGTGGCACAGCATATAAGAATCCACGGGCCAATGCAGGAGACATGGGTTCGATTCCTGGTCCTTGAAGCAACTAAATCCATGTACCACAAGGTACACATACTTTAATTTTTAAAGATGCAATTTTCCAGGCATAATCAAAATGGTTTATTAGAAATTTATAAAATACCCTCCCTTGATTCTTCACTAAGCAGTGGCAACTTACTAATAAATACCCTTTTTCCCCTTAAAAATTTTTGATATAATATTTTGCTTAATATTTTGCGGGGTATGTCCAGCAAAGGCTACCTGAAATAGTCAAATATTGAAATGTCTTTATGCTTGAGAGCTGGAATAAGACCAAGAAACCTGACATTACAGCAGCATAATACTCAGGTAGAAAAGTAAGATGGACACATGCCTCCTTGGAAATCACTGGAGTCATACCAATTCAAAAGCTCCTTTTGAAACTATTTTATACTAACCTGCTCAAAGGTTTTGTTTTTTTTTTAATTTTTAATTTTACATCCACTTGTGAAAAAACCGAAGTGGTACCAGGATGTCCCACTGATCATTCTGTCAGGGGTTCACCTGGGGCAGGTTTATATTTTTAGTCTTCACTACAAGAAAAATCATTTTAAAAAGCTGAGTGGCTAGAAGTTCCTATTCTTCCCTAATTCGAGATGATAGTTTCACTTTTCCTATTTCTTACATTTCTATCCATTTCTTCGTATCTGGGATTATTTCCAAAGAACTCAGACATTTCATTTACTCTAAGGATTCTTGCATTAGATTATTTATTATAAGCGAATTAGCTTTAGAACTTTCACGTCTTTAATTTTGCTTTCTCCCTCCTTCTAGTTGCCCTAATTGCAACTGTCAACCATGGTCTGTTAAAAAGACAAGCTGCCTCTTGCTTTTTTTGTTTTGTTCTGTCTGCCACACTGCACGGCTTGCAGGATCTTTTTTTCCCAACCAGGGATTGAACCCAGGGTGCAGGCAGTGAAAATGCCAAGTACTAACCACTGGACTGGCATGGAATTCCCAGCAAGCTGCCTCTTGAAACACTGTTCTTAGGACATCTTCAAAGAAAACAGTCTTAGCAATTGGAGTATGTAAAGCCACTTGGAGGACAAAGGAGATACCCAAGCCAGCAGCCCTCGTCAACTACAAGACATATGAGTAAGGCCATCTTGGATCTTGCAGCCTAGATGCAAATAGTCAAGCAAGCACATGAGTGAACTAACATGAATCCAGCAGAGGAACTACCCAAGCAGTTCACAGTATGGTGAGAAAGAATAAATCATTATTATATTAAGCCACTGTGTGTGTGTTTGGTGGGGGGAGGTGGGGTGCAGGTGGGGTATGTCCAGCAAAGGCTACCTGAAATAGTCAAATATTGAAATGTCTTTATGCTTGAGAGCTGGAATAAGACCAAGAAATCTGATTTTGACATTTTATCAGAGGGCTTTCTCAGAATAATAACAACAATAAGCTGGCAAACACAAAAAAAGGGGGGTGGGCTAAGGTTTAGAAAGAATAAAACTGTCCTTATTGGAGATGACATGATTATATATTTGAATACTATAGAAGAATCTACTAGGTTTAATAAGCAAATCTGATAAGGTCAGCGTTTTATGCTTGATATCAAAAATCTTTTTTTCAATATACAGTTCAGTTCAGTAGCTCAGTTGTGTCCGACTCTTTGTGACATGACATGCTCACGAACAGCACCAGGCCAGGCTTCCCTCTCCATCACCAACTCCTGCAGTCCACCCAAACCCATGTCCATTGAGTCGGTGATGCCATCCAACCATCTCATCCTCTGTCATCCCCTTCTCCTCCTGCCCTCAATCTTTCCCAGCATCAGGGTCTTTTCAAATGAGTCAGTTCTTCACATCAGGTGGCCAAAGTATTGGAGTTTCAGCTTCAACATCAGTCCTTCCAATGAACACCCAGGACTGATCTCCTTTAGGATGGACTGGTTGGATCTTCTTGCAGTCCAAGGGATTTTCAAGAGTCTTCTCCAACATCACAGTTCAAAAGCATCAATTCTTTGGCGCTAGAGTGTTCTTTATAGTCCGACTCTCATATCCATACATGACCACTGGAAAAACCATAGCCTTGACTAGACAGACCTCTGTTGGCAAAGTAATGTCTGTGCTTTTTAATATGCTGTCTAGGTTAGTCATAACTTTTCTTCCAAGGAGTAAGCGTCTTTTAATTTCATGGCTGCAATCACTATCTGCAGTGATTTTGAAGCCCTCAAATATAAAGTCAGCTACTGTTTCCACTGTTTCCAATCTATTTGCCACGAAGTGACGGGACCAGATGCCATGATCATAGTTTTCTAAATGTTGAGTTTTAAGCCAACTTTTTCACTCTCCTCTTTCACTTTTATCAAGAGGCTCTTTATTCTTCTTCACTTTATGCCATAAGGGTGGTGTCATCTGCATATCTGAGGTTATTGCTATTTCTCCCAGCAATCTTGATTCCAGCTTGTGCTTCTTCCAGCCCAGCGTTTCTCATGATGTACTCTGCATAGAAGTTAAATAAGCAGGGTAACAATATACAGCCTGACATACTTCTTTTCCTATTTGGAACCAGTCTGTTGTCCCATGTTCAGTTCTAACTGTTGCTTCCTGACCTGCATACAGATTTCTCAAGAGGCAGGTCAGGTAGTCTGGTATTCCCATTTCTTGAAGAATTTTCCACAGTTTATTGTGATCCACACAGTCAAAGGCTTTGGCATAGTCAAGAAAGCAGAAATAGATGTTTTTCTGGAACTCTCTTGCTTTTTCGATAACCCAGGGGATGTTGACAATTTGATCTCTGGTTCCTCTGCCTTTCTAAAACCAGCTTGAACATCTGGAAGTTCACAGTTTACATATTGCTGAAGCCTGGCTTGCAGAACTTTGAGCTTTACTTTACTAGTGTGTGAGATGATTGCAACTGTGCAGTAGTTTGAGCATTCTTTGGCATTATCTTTCTTTGGGATTGGAATGAAAAGTGACCTTTTCCAGTCCTGTGGCCACTTCTGAGTTTTCCAAATTTGCTGACAAAAAGCAGAGACATTACTTTGGCAACAAAGGTCTGTCTAGTCAAGGGTATGGTTTTTCCAGTGGTCATGTATGGATGTGAGAGCTGGACTATAAAGAATGCTGAGCACCGAACAATTGATGTTTTTGAACTGTGGTGGTGGAGAAGACTCTGGAGAGTTCCTTGGACTGCAAGGAAATCCAACCAGTCCATCCTGGGTGTTCATTGGAAGGACTGATGTTGAAGCTGCAACTCTAATACTCTGGCCACCTGATGCAAGAACTGACTCATTGGAAAAGACCCTGATGCTGGGAAAGATTGAGGGCAGGAGGAGAAGGGGATGACAGAGGATGAGATGGTTGGATGGCATCACCGACTCAATGGACATGGGTTTGGGTGGACTACAGGAGTTGGTGATGGACAGTGGGTTTATAGGATCACAAAGAGTCGGACACGACTGAGCAACTGAACTGAACTGAGTGCGGCACTTTTACAGCATCATCATTCAGGATTTGAAATAGCTCAACTGGAATTCCATCACCTCCACTAGCTTTGTTCATGTGATGCTTCCGAAGGCCCACTTGACTTCACAGTCTACAAGCAGCAAATAAATAGGAAAACAAAAATGATGCCATTTACAATAGGATCAAAAAGCATGAAACACCTGGAAATAATTAAAGATTTGTATGACTGCTGCACTGAAAACTATAAAACTTTACTGAGAAAAATAAGACCTAAAAAAGGAAGAGATACAATATGTTCACAGATAGGTAAGCTCACTACTTAATTATGACAAGTCTCCCCACACTCTTCTATAGATACAATGCAAGTATCTCAGCATAGCTGTTTCTTCTTTTTCCTGGAAACTGACCAGCTGATTCTGAAATTTGTATGGAAAAAAAAGGGAGATAAAATAAAATAGCCAATCTTGAATTCAGAATAAAATTGAAGGACTTAAACTACTGAATATTGAGACTTACTATGAAGTCATATTAATGAAGGCATTCATTGGCTATACTAATTCATGCAAAAATAGACCCCCCTAATGAAACAGACCCACACATGACTTGGTACTACTATGAGAAAAGATACTCTTTTCAATAAAAGGATCTGAGTTGACTGGATATCTATATAGAAAAAAATGAACACTGACACTCTACTTTAAACCGCACATCAGTAACTTTCAGAGAGACTGAAGATCTAAATGTGAAAAATAAAACAATGTAGAGTTTACAAGAAAACTAAGGAGAAAATCATCATGATTTTGGAGAAGGCAAAGATTTCTTACAGAGGACACAACCATTCTACCATTGAGGGGGAAAACTGACCAACTGGGTTATACTGACCTATAAAATTAACAGTTCTGTTATTAATACAAAGCTAATTATGTTTTTCATCAAAAGACACTATTAGTAATGTGAAAGCAATTTTGACATTCTGTTCATTGTGGATTTAAAAAATTTTATCATAGTAAAATATACACAAAATTTGTCTTTTTAAACATTTTTAAAGGTGCAATTCAGGGACATAAAGATCATTCACATTGCTGGGCACAAACTAAGTCTCTATACCCATTAAACATATGGGTGGCATAAAAGGCTCCTGACTTTCCCTCTTCCCACGGGTGTACTCAATATACAGGAATGGGTGGATCAGTTCCCTCTGAGAGAAACCCAAAATCTGGTTGAGTAACTCCTACACATTGGTGACTGAGAAAATACCCACATTAAAATGGGTAGGAAAGGCTGAGACACTCTCCCCATAAACCCAATCCCTGGCATAGTACCTTACAATTGAGAGAATTCTTACCTCCAAGTTTCACCCAGGGAATGAAAAATCTGGATCACAAATCTAGTGCCCCAACTCTTAAGGCGACCAGTTGAAGTATGGTCTTCAAATCACCTAGCTCTGAGAGCCAAAGGGGCTTGCATTCACAAATATCCTACAAAACTATAGCGAATAAACAAACAGTTATTAAATGGGTACATAAGGATTTGTAGGCAATTACCACTCCCCTAACACCCAGCTCAGCTCAGAGGGATCAAACAGAAATGCCCATTCCTCAGTTTCTCGCTGGAAACAATCTGACTGCAAACTTCTCGAGCTCCTTTCTGAGGGTCTGGCTTCTAATCAGCCTGCATGTAGGAACTGACAAGGATCCTCTTGGAAACCCAAAACAGCTGGTTGGCACATCCTCCACTGTCTACCCATGGCTTACTCCAATAGTAAAACCAAGTTACCAGTTTCTCCTTGGAAGGAACTTGTCCATACAACTAGCTCCCCAACTATTATAACTGCTACCTAAGAGACTCACTCCCAAATTACCTAGTTCTGGCAACTAATGGGGCTCAGCATTCATGAGTCCATGAGGATAACATGGAAAAAAAGAGACGGTTCTAGTCTGTGGGAGTGCTTGTGTGCCCAAGTATTCTCTCTGGCTCAGCACAGAGTAAGTAAACAAAAACACCCAGATCTCAGTTGCTTCCTTACAGAAGCCAGACTGCATATATAAAGTCCTCGTTTTACCAGCTGCTGTCTGAATGTCAGGCTTCCAATTAGACTGCAACAGGGAGTTGAAAGGGGAAGCAATTAGTAGTACTTTGGAATGTCAACAAGCATATGGGCATTTCCCAAGTCTTTCATACACTGACAGGTCTTGGCATATCCTCATCTACCAGGAACCACTAAGAACAAAGACAGTGACTTGACTATGGAAAACAGTTTGGAGACTCCTTAAAAAACTAAAGCTAGAGCTACCAGATGATCGAGCAATCGTACTCCTGGGCATACATCCAGAAATGATAAAAACACTAATTCAAAAAGATACACACACTCCGATATTCACAGCAACACTATTTACAACAGCCAAGACATGGAAGCAACCTGTTTCCATCAGCAGACGAATGAATAAAGAAGATATGGTATGTATATGTGTGTATATACATATACCTACACACACACACACACACACACTGGAATATTCAGTTCAGTTCAGTTTAGTCACTCAGTCGTGTCCGACTCTTTGCGACCCCATGAATCGCAGCAAGCCGGGCCTCCCTGTCCATCACCAACTCCTAGAGTTCACCCAAACTCATGTCCATCGAATCAGTGATGCCATCCAGCCATCTCATCCTCTGTCGTCCCCTTCTCCTCCTGCCCCCAATCCCTCCCAGCATCAAAGTCTTTTCCAATGAGTCAACTCTTCACATGAGGAGGCTAAAGTATTGGAGTTTCAGCTTTAGCATCAGTTCCAAAGAACACCCAGGACTGATCTCCTTTAGAATAGACTGGTTGGATCTCCTTGCAGTCCAAGGGACTCTCAAGAGTCTTCTCCAACACCACAGTTCAAAAGCATCAATTCTTCGGCACTCAGCTTTCTTCACAGTCTAACTCTCACATCCACACATGACCACTGGAAAAACCATCACCTTGACTAAACAGACCTTTATTGGCAAAGCAATGTCTCTGCTTTTGAATATGCTATCTAGGTTGGTCATAACTTTCCTTCCAAGGAGTAAGTGCCTTTTAATTTAATGGCTGCAATCACCATCTGCAGTGATTTTGGAGCCTTTCAGCTTCAACATCAATCCTTCCAAAGAACACCCAGGACTGATCTCCTTTAGAATAGACTGGTTGGATCTCCTTGCAGTCCAAGGGACTCTCAAGAGTCTTCTCCAACACCACAGTTCAAAAGCATCAATTCTTCGGCACTCAGCTTTCTTCACAGTCTAACTCTCACATCCACACATGACCACTGGAAAAACCATCACCTTGACTAAACAGACCTTTATTGGCAAAGCAATGTCTCTGCTTTTGAATATGCTATCTAGGTTGGTCATAACTTTCCTTCCAAGGAGTAAGTGCCTTTTAATTTAATGGCTGCAATCACCATCTGCAGTGATTTTGGAGCCCAGAAACATAAAGCCTGACATTGTTTCCCCTGTTTCCCCATCTATTTCCCATGAAGTGATGGGACCAGATGTCATGATCTTCGTTTTCTGAATGTTGAGTTTTAAGCCAACTTTTTCACTCTCCTCTTTCACTTTCATCAAGAGGCTCTTTAGTTCCTCTTCATTTTCTGCCATAAGGGTGGTATAATCTGCATATCTGAGGTTATTGATATTTCTCCCAGCAATCTTGATTCCAGCTTGTGCTTCTTCCAGCCCAGCATTTCTCATGATGTACTCTGCATATAAGTTAAATAAGCAGGGTGACAATATATAGCCTTGTGTACTCCTTTTCCTATTTATAACCAATCTGTTATTCCATGTCCAGTTCTAACTGTTGCTTCTTGACCTGCATATAGGTTTCTCAAGAGGCAGGTCAGGTGGTCTGCACTTTGCTGGAGCAGCCGTGAGAGGTACCCCACATTCAAGGTAAGAGAAACCCAAGTAAGATGGTAGGTGTTGTGAGAGGGCATCAGAAGGCAGACACACTGAAACCATAATCACAGAAAAATAGTCAATCTGATCACACGGACCACAGCCTTGTCTAACTCAATGAAACTAAGCCATGCCGTGTAGGGTCACCCAAGATGGACGAGTCATGGTGGAGAGGTCAGACAGAATGTGGTCCACTGGAGAAAGGAATGGAAACCACTTCATATTCTTGCCTTGAGAACCCCATGAACAGCATGGAAAGGCAAAATGATAGGTTACTGAAAGAGGAACTCCCCAGGTCGGTAGGTGCCCAATATGCTACTGGAGACCAGTAGGGAAATAACTCCAGAAAGACTGAAGGGGTGGAGCCAAAGCAAAAACAATACCCAGTTGTGGATGTTACTGGTAATAGAAGCAAGGTCCAATGCTGTAAAGAGCAATATTGCATAGGAACCTGGAATGTTGAGCTGGAATGTTAGGTCCATGAATCAAGGCAAATTGGAAGTGGTCAAACAGGAGATGGCAAGAGTGAATACTGACATTCTAGGAAATCAGCAAACTAAAATGGACTGGAATGGGTGAATTTAACTCAGATGACCATTGTATCTACTACTGTGGGCAGGAATCCCTTAGAAGAAATGGACTAGCCATCATGGTCAACAAGAGTCCAAAATGCAGTACTTGGATTCAATCTCAAAAACGACAGAATGATTTCTGTTCATTTCTAAGGCAAACCATTCAATGTCATGGTAATTCAAGACTATGCCCCAACCAGTAACACTGAAGAAGCTGAAGTTGAATGGTTCTATGAAGACCTACAAGACCTTTTAGAACTAACACCAAAAAAAGATGTCCTTTTCATTATAGGGGACTGGAATGCAAAAGTAGGAAGTCAAGAGATACCTGTAGTAACAGACAAATTTGGCCTTGCAGTATGGAATGAAGCAGGGCAAAGGCCAACAGAGTTTTGCCAAGAGAATGTACTGGTCATGTCAAACACCCTCTTCCAACAACACAAGAGAAGACTCTACACATGGACATCAACAGGTGGTCAACACCGAAATCAGACTGATTATATTCTTTGCAGCCAAAGATGGAGAAGCTCTATACAGTCAGCAAAAACAAGACCAGGAGCAGACTGTGGCTCAGATCATGAACTCCTTATTGCCAAATTCAGACTTAAATTGAAGAAAGTGGGCAACACCACTAGACCATTCAGGTATGACCTAAATCAAATCCCTTATGATTATACAGTGGAAGTGAGAAATAGATTTAAGGGTCTAGATCTGATAGATAGAGTGCCTGATGAACTATGGAATGAGGTTCATGACATTGTACAGGAGACAGGGATCAAGACCATCCCCGTGGCAAAAAAAATGCAAAAAAGCAATATGTCTTGTCTTTGTTGACTGTATAGAGCTTCTCCATCTTTGGCTGCAAAGAATATAATCAATCTGATTTCGGTGTTGACCATCTGGTGATGTCCATGTGTAGAGTCTTCTCTTGTGTTGTTGGAAGAGGGTGTTTGCTATGACCAGTGCATTTTCTTGGCAAAACTCTATTAGTCTTTGGCCTGCTTCATTCCGCATTCCAAGGCCAAATTTGCCTGTTACTCCAGGTGTTTCTTGACTTCCTACTTTTGCATTCCAGTCCCCTATAATGAAAAGGACATCTTTTTTGGGTATTAGTTCTAAAAGGTCTTGTAGGTCTTCATAAAACCGTTCAACTTCAGCTTCTTCAGCATTACTGGTTGGGGCATAGACTTGGATAATTGTGATATTGAATGGTTTGCCTTGGAGACGAACAGAGATCATTCTGTCATTTTTGAGATTGCATCCAAGTACTGCATTTCGGACTCTTTTGTTGACCATGATGGCTACTCCATTTCTTCTGAGGGATTCCTGCCCACAGTAGTAGATATAATAGTCATCTGAGTTAAATTCACCCATTCCAGTCCATTTTAGTTTGCTGATTCCTAGAATGTCGACGTTCACCCTTGCCATCTCGTTTGACCACTTCCAATTTGCCTTGATAGTTGAAGTTAATCAGCACTAGACTTGCTGTACAAGGAAAGTTAAAAGAGTTCTTCAAGCTGAAATAAAAGGACAGTAATTAGGTGTGCTGCAGTCCATGGGGTCACAAAGAGTCAGACATGACTGATCAACTGAACTGAATTAGTATGAAAATGTGTGTGTGTGTGTGCACACACGCATGCTCAACTCTGCAATTCTTATGGACTGTAGCCTGCCAGGCTCCTCTGCCCATAGAATTTTCCATATAAGAATACTCAAGTGGGTTGCCATTTCCTAATCCAGGGGAGCGTCCTGATCCAGGGATCAAACCCATGCCTCTTATGTCTCCTGCATTGCCAGGTGGAATCTTTACCACTTGAACACCTGGAAAGCCCCAGTTCAACATATGCAAATCAGTAAATGTGACACACCAAAATAATAAAGTGAAGGATAAGAATCATAGGCAGACAACAGAATGAGATTCACAGATGATTCCAATTTCAGAGCTAGCTGATAAGTACTTTACAATAACTATGCTTAAAATGTAAATTAAAACCACAATGAGATATCACCTTACATGGGTCAAAATAGCTATCACCAAAGAGAACACAAATAACAAATATTGTTGAGGATGTGGGGAAAGGGGAACCCTTGTATACTGTTGGTGGGAATGTGTATTAATGTAGATGTTGAGGAAAACAGTATGGAGGTTTCTCAAAAAACTAAAAGCAAACTACCATATGACCCATCAATTCCACTTCTGGGTATATATATCAAAAAAAAAAGCAAAAACACTAATTTGAAAAGATACATTCATCCCAGTGTTCATAGAAGCATTATTTACAATTGCCAAGATATGGAAGCAACCTAAGTGTTCATCAACAGAGGACAGATAAAGATGTGGAATATAGATACAATGGAATAATACTCAGCCATAAAAGAGAATGAAATTTTGACATTTGTAAAAACATGTATGGACTTGGAGGAGGTGAAGTACTGGCTCAGAGAGCTTTGGGAACATACCCTCAGTGTGAGTGGCAGCACTGGGACTTGAACTCAAACTTGTCTGAGACAGTCAGACTCTTATTCACTTTACTACATGGCTTCTCTTGACTAGCTAGCTGAAGATGAGCAGTTTCATCTGAAAAGTGCTTATAATAATAAGCAGGAAAATTTGGAACTTGAGGAAGTGCATTAGCTGCTTCAAGATTCCAGCTTTGGAGCCTTCAGTATCTACCAAGAGAACTCCATATTTTCCAAACTGGAGAGAATGATGGCATTGGTCATTTGATGGGAGTTCTCTTCACTCCTTCAAATTCAGCTGCCAAGGACTTATCATTGAAGAGATGTAACAGCATTCATCAGAGGTTTGCTGATAGATTATGTTTTAAAATAACAATAGTTAAAAAATAAAATAAAATAACAATAGTTGCTATTTCTTTGTTGTTGTCATGATTGCATTCGGTTTGGATCTGCAAGCCAGTGGTTCCAAAGACTCAATGTACCTCCTTCGGTGTTTAGTTTCTTACCAGGTAGTACCTTAGGCAGTGAGGAGAGAGCAGTATGTAGTCCTGTAATTTTGGAGCTGTGAATTATCACTACATGAAAATACTGCCAGGCCTTCCAGTGTGAGTTGGTTCTACTCTGCTACAACTTGAAAAGAAACAGCTCAGGCACCATGATTGAAAAAAGAGACTGCCCATCAAAACAGTGCAAAGTAGACAAGTTTTCATTTATTTTCTTTGGAGCACTCTGTTGGCAGCTGCACTCTTTTGGTTAATGGAATATTCTTGACTCATTAAACAGGCTCATTGAGGGAAAGGAGCCATGGGGACTGAAGCAGGATGGAGAGCCACCCCTGGTCTCCTTTGGCACGTTCTCCAGAAGTGAAGCCTTTTCAGAGACTCCCAAAGATAGTATGTTGACAGGATGGGCGTTAGAATCATGATGAAAGACTGGAGAGAGCGGCATAAAAATAAGAGGGAGTCTCAAAGCAAAGGAAGTTAAAGGGTGGGGCCTCTTTTACATGCTAACCTGGCACCTTGGGGTGGGGGACGTGGGCAGTGAGGGGTGACAGTCAGCACCAGGCCCACTTCCAGGCTGACCACTTTTCCACGAGGCCTAGCCTCACCTCCACATGCCTCACCTGCTCCAACACTGTTTATCCCAAGAGCAATCTGGCTGATCCTCCAGGACCCCTGGGTCCTCAGTCCCATTCCTAGTGCTATTTATGAAGGGAAGCAGGCTGAGGAATAGGAAAGAAGTTCAGAACACAGATTCTCAGAGCCCGTGAAAAGGCCTGTGGCCAGGAGTCGTGCCTGTCAACCATGTGCTGTGTGACCTCGTGCCCAGCCTCTCAATCTGTGTCCGTCACCTCTGAAATGAGAACCAATTTTTCATAGCATTCCAAAGATCAACTGTAAGTGGCAGTTAAAACCTGTGATAGATGTGTGAATTTTAACAAAGCTGTATTAGCAGGAACTTTTGGTTCCAGGTAGACCAAATGCCGTTGCAACAGTATAACAGACCCTAAGGAGGGGACAGGCAAACACTTGCCTGACACACACATCAGTCCCACAGGCTCTGACAGACCCTAAGGGGGGCGATAGGCACACATGCCTGACACACATATCTGCATAAGGAACAGTTCCATCAAGGCCACGTTCCCTTCCAAGACATCACACACACACACACACACAAGCAATGAAATTAATTTCCCAAATTGAAAGAATAAAGTGAATAAATGGTAAGGAAGGAGTTAGGTTTTCCAAAACTATCAGCTTCCAGAAATATAAATACAAACAACTCCGTTCAAGAGAAAATAATCTTTCTTTTTTCTTCCTTCAGTATTATAAGCAAGGAAAAAAAAAAAAAAAACCTTGCCATTCATGAGGAGGGAGGATAAGCCTACAGAGTTTGCCATTTCCCTGTTTTGTTTATTCTGCCCCAGAAAGAGGGGCATGAAGTCACATAAACTCTTGTACTCTAGGGCCTAAAACTTTTTAAAATTGTACTTTACATTAAATAAATTTTCTAAAGCACTGTCATTTGTTGGAGAATAATGTAAATCTGGACTTAATGGAACTCAGATGTCCTTTAGGGATGTATGAACATGACCATGAATGGAAAAGTACCATGCCCCAGAAGGTATTAGTGTACATGGCTGTGGACCTGCTCAATCAGAGACTTTCTCTTCCCTTTAGAAATTAATTCTGTCCCTTGGACACCTAAGCTTGAAGGGGTGATTATAGAGCTATTCAATGGGGCCAAGGGGATGAGTTCAGGATGAAGGTGGACAGAGAGCACTTCTAATGTCGCCCACTTCTCAACAGAAATGAGAAGATATACCAGTTACCAAGCTGACCACAAATACATCAAAACCTTCCCCTGGGACACTTCACTCTGCAATCAATACATAGAATCCATTTGCAAGTAGAGTCTTCCTAAAGGGACTCTTCCAAAAGCAGATGTACATATACCCTCAGAGGAGAAGGATGCACTTCACTTCCTTTGATCAGTGTCCTCTGCTCCTGTCTGTGGACACAGAAAACTCTGGAACAGAAAAGGTACAGGCTGACGGAAGTAGCATCAGTTTTTCTACTTTTGCTCAAATGTCCAGGGTTCACTCCTTGAGACTGTTAAGGTCATGAAAAGCAAGGAAAGACTGAGAAACTGGCAGGCCACAGAAGCCTGAGAAGAACTGGATTCTGGAGTTAACAGTAATGTACCCATGTCTGTTAGTTTCTCAGTTTTGACAAATGCACCATGGCAATGTGAGATCTTAAAAACTGGGGAAGTGGGTGAGGAGTTTATGAAAACTCTCTGTACCTCTTAGCAAGTTTTCTTTTAACCTAAAATTATATCAAAAAGTTTTAAAAATGCAATTCTGAGAAAGTAAAACCCATGATGATGGCACAGCATGGAGACTTTAGAATTACAGTGATAGGAGATGCCTCGCAAGTGTTTATGATACGCTGGGCACTCAGCCAAGCCTTTCACTGACCGTAGACATTGAGGCTTCTCAACAACTCAATGACGTGAACCCTAATTTCATCCCCATTTCTTAGAAGAGGGAACTGAACCTGAGAGGTTAGGTAACCACCCAAAGTCACAAAACTGGTAGGGGGCAGAGTCAGAACTCAGACCTAGACAAAATAATTTCCAAAGACTGTTCCTTACTTGCCATGCCAAGCACCTCCTGTTCCACCAATTCTTTCCTTCACAAGATGGGGAAACACTTCCTTGAGCAGAAAACTCAAAGACATAAAATAGCATCTAACAAAAGAATAGATTACTAGGGTGCTCATTTACAAAGAGGAAGATTTAAGAGATAGGCTTTGTTTACTACCCACTTTCAAGTTACCACAATTTGTATTCATGTTTTAAATAATAACTGAACACAGTCAAGCTATAAACAAGGATCTAAAATCAAAACCTCCATGAACATTCAACCTCTTGCTCTCATCATCAGAGTAAGAAAGGGTATGTTTAAGGTCCATAAAAATCAGAGTTCATGCATAGACAGAATACAGAATTTTTCACCAAATCCTTGAATGTGAGAACCCTGAAAACCTCAGAACTTTACAGGAGTAATTTTATAAATACACAAGAGCCACATTTAGCACATAGTGTATTCCTAAAACTCTCTCTTTGGGGAACTGGCACTAAAAGTCTGGACTTCCCTCGTGGTCCAGTGGCCAAAACTACACACTCCCAATGCAGGAGACCCAGGTTTGATCCCTGGTCAGGGAACTAGATCCCACATGCTGCAACTCAGAGTTCTCATGTGTCACAACTAAGACCCAACACAGCCAAATAATAAAAATCATTAAAAAAAAATTAACCTACAGATCCAAAGGCACAAATCATTTCAATGTGAAAAGTTGGGAAAAAACATTTTTTTTAAAGGGAAAAGTTCTCAGGAAGGTTTAAGGTGAATTCTTAGCTGATGAGCCTTTGTAGGCTGTTGAGAGAGACAGCATTCGCATGTCTCAAGATAATAGTGAGAAAGCTGAGCTATCCTTCCCCTGAAAGTAAAGTTCACTGAAGAAATAATGAAGTTACCTATTAGTTAGGATTCCTTTCAGTTACAAATAACAGAAAATCTAATAATGGCATTACTATTGTCAGGACATTTATTCTTTATTTATCAAGAAGTCTGGAAATGGATGATCTCACAGTCCATTCAGCAACGAAAAAATCAAGTGAAGGCTGCTGTTCTATCTATCCCTCTGCTTAATCATACCCAGCATAAAGGCTTTTTATATTTATATTTTTCAATTTGTGATGACAAGATAGCTGCCACTGCTCCAAGCATCACCATCCCAAGCTTTCTCTTCACAAAGGTCTATTGATCTGGAAAGAAAATCGACTCCAAGAGCATCCAGCAGATTTCTCCTTAGGTCTTCATGGCCAGTTAGGTTTGGTCCCTTTCATGGGCTGAATGGAGATCCCTTTCCCATCCCCAACTCAGAAGCTGAAGCCCAACCCCTAGTATCTCAAATGAGATTATATTCCAGACATGGCCTCTAAAAAGGTGATTAAGTTAAAACAAAGCCATTAACATAGGCCCTGATCCAATCTGACTGGCCCTCTTGTAAGAAGAGAGTATTTGAATACATTGAGAATACCAAGGATGCCTGCACACGGAGGAAAGATGATGTGAGAACACAGCAACAAGGCAGTCATATGCAAGCCAAGGGAGGGGCCACAGGAGAAAATGGTCCAGCCAATACCTTGATCATGGACTTCTAGTCTCCAGGCTGTGAGAAATAAATGTCTGTTATTTAAGCCACCCAGTCTGTGGCAGCCCAAGTAAACTAATGCAGCCCCTCAGCTGCAAAGGGTCTCTAAAGGAGAGATTTAGGAAAGGAAATGAGATGGCATGACTGTGTTCTGCTGGCACTCACCCCATACAAAACCAGTGCTTCCAGCACAGGAAGGGTTGTGGAGGTAGCTACTAGATAGGCAACTAATAACATTTACCACAACTCTTGAGCAGAAAGGGCTGGACTACTCTGCCACTGAGAGGTAACCATGGGTAAAACACAAAGGTTGGGTTCAGTAAAATGGAGATAATACTCAACAGTTAGTCTCCTTTTCACCCCTCAGCTCTAAAATTCCGAATCTGACGGGGCTCTCCTCAGAAACGACTTTGTTTCTACGACAAATGAAAATACACAGAGTACCCATTCCTACAATACAACTCCCTTACAAGATTTTTCTGATGTTCTGTTCCAACATCCATTTACTCAATAGCTTATTTCCTAAAAGAATCAATTAAACAAATTTGAATCTCCATTTTTTACATTTTCAAGGACCCAGAAACTGAAAGGCTCTCAGTGACCTATAAACACATGAATATAGGCACACTCCACAAAATGAAAGGTCCACCACTTTCCAATTAGATTATAAACTTTCCAAGGGCAAATATTTATGGTAATACTTTCTGTGGTCCCATCAGTCACTCAGTCATGTTGGACTCTTTGTGACTCAATGGACTGTAGCACTCCAGGCTTCCCTGTCCATCACCAACTGCCGGGGTTTGCTCAAACTTATGTCCATTGAGTTGGTGAGTCCATCCAACCATCTCATCCTCTGTTGTCCCCTTCTCCTCCTGCCTTCAATCTTCCCCAGCATCAGGGTCTTTTCCAGTGAGTCAGTTCTTTGCATCAGATGGCCAAAGTGTTAAGAGTTTCAATTTCAGCATCAGTCCTTCCAATGAATATTCAGGACTGATTTCCTTTAGGATGGATTGTTTGGATCTCCTTGCAGTCCAAGGGACTCTCAAAGAGTCTTCTCCAACACCACAGTTTAAAAGCATCAATTCTTTGGCACTCAGCGTTCTTTATAGTTCAACTCTCCATCCATGCATGACTACTGGAAAAACCATATCTTTGACTAGACAGACCTTTGTTGCCAAAGTAATGTCTCTGCTTTTTAATTTGCTGTCTAGGTTGGTCACAGCTTTTCTTCCAAGGACCAAGTGTCTTTTAATTTCATGGCTGCAGTCACCATCTGCAGTGCTTTTGGAGCCCCCCCAAATAAAGCCTCTCACTGTTTCCATTGTTGCCCCATCTGTGGTCCCAGAGGCCACTGCAAGAAGTGTCAAAGAAGGCTTCTGGATTGAATGAATGAAAAACAGAGCCTCAGGAAATCCATCTTAGGATTTATTCATTTCACAAAGACTCATCCAACATTAAGAATTAATTTGTGCTTCTTTCTTGAAGACGGGTCTCTGCATCCTTATAAGTTAGAAGGATCAAATTACTTTCTTCTTTAAAGAGCTGCACATATTGGGAAAACCATCATCACAGAAAGGTAAATGTTCTTATATTAAGAAGCTCCATTTTTTAAAGTGTTAATAAAACATGCATTCCATGTGGCTCAGATGGTAAAGAATCTGCCTGCAATACAGGAGAGCTGGGTTCAATCCCTGGGTTGGGAAGATCCCCTGGAGGAGGGCAACCCACTCCAGTATTCTTGCCTGAAGAATCCCCATCAGTTCAGTTCAGTTCAGTTCAGTCACTCAGTCGTGTCCGACTCTTTGTGACCCCATGAATTGCAGCATGCCAGGCCTCCCTGTCCATCACCAACTCCCGGAGTTCACCCAGACTCACGCCCACGGAGTCAGTGATGCCATCCAGCCATCTCATCCTCGGTCGTCCCCTTCTCCTCCTGCCCCCAATCCCTCCCAGCATCAGAGTCTTTTCCAGTGAGTCAACTCTTCGCATGTGGTGGCCAAAGAACTGGAGCTTCAGTTTTAGCATCATTCCTTCCAAAGAAATCCCAGGGCTGATCTCCTTCAGAATGGACTGGTTGGATCTCCTTGCAGTCCAAGGGACTCTCAAGAGTCTTCTCCAACACCACAGTTCAAAAGCATCAATCTTCGGTGCTCAGCCTTCTTTACAGTCCAACTCTCACATCCATACATGACTACTGGAAAAACCATAGCCTTGACTAGATGGACCTTAGTCGGCAAAGTAGTATCTCTGCTTTTGAATATGCTATCTAGGTTGGTCATAACTTCATGGAGGGCTATAGTCCATGGGGAGACAGACATGACTGAGCGACTAAGCACACAACACAAGAAAACATGCATTAGTTAATAAACAGTATGAAACAACTCACGATGTGAGAAATAGTCAACCTCTATCATATCATTTATTGTTCCTCCCTAAATTTTAGCAAGATTAAAATTTAAATATAAAAACAGAAAACATGGGTGATCTAAGGAAAAAATATTTTAGTGTATGTTAGTTTTTAAGCATGTCCAGAAGCAAACAAAAGAGAGAGAGATTTGATAAATTTGCCATTAAGATAATTTTCCAAATATTACCTGAAAAAATAACAAACAAAACCAAATGGCATTGACAATGTAAATCCATTACAATTTACAGTGGATTAAGCTAGAGTTTCTTACAGAGAGTGAAGTAAGTCAGAAAGAGAAAAACAAGTATTGTATAATAACACATATATATGGAGTCTAGAAAAATGGTAGCAATGAACCTAGTAGAGAACGTACTTGGGGACACAGTGAGGGAAGGTGAGGGTGGGGCGAATTGAGAAAGAAGCATTGATATACATAAAGTATCATGTGTCAAATAGATAATTAGTGAGAAGTTGCTAATAACAACTTAATAACACAGGGAGCCCAGCCTGTGACAACTTAGACAGATGGGACAGGGGAGGTAAAGGATATATAATTATGACTGATTTACACTGTTATATGGCAGAAACCAACACAAAATTGTAAAGCAATTTTCCACCAATTAAAAAAAAAATAAATTTTTTTAAAAAACCAAATAGTAAATGATACAAAGGGGAACCACTGATAATACTTGTGACAGAAAAGGATTATTTTCATTTATATATATTGAGATCCTCAAATCATTAAGATGTAGATAACAGTACAACAAGAAAATGGTCAAATTTACATAAGCAAGAAATTCACAGAAATAAATGGTCATTATTTGAGAGTAAGGTGGGAAGCCCACTTTAAAGGAAATTTTAATTTAAATAAAAATATATTTAAGATTAGAAATGTTAAAAAGTTTGATTTTACCATTATTTGTGATGTTGCAGCCAATCAGGTATTCTCATACATTAATTCTAGAGTTTAAACTCATTTGGCCTTTCTGAAGGCAATTTGACAACATCTGTCAAAATGTTAACTTTCCAGACACTTTAATCCAAAAAATACACCTAAGTGGAAGTACTCTAACGAGGATATGGATATAGATTTAGGATACTTAGAGCATTATTTGTAAAAAAAATCAAAACAACCTAAATATTCATTAACAGGAAATTGGCTAAATACATTAGACACTCACACAATGGAATGCTATGTTGTGTTTTTTTAATGGGTAAATCTACATTTACTGAAATGGAAAACATCCAAAATGTGCTAAATGAAAAATAGCAAGTTGCAGAACAAGATGTCCAATTTGCTCCCATTTGTGTTAAATATATATACACATATGTATGCTTGTGTATGCTGAGAACATTTCTGGAAGGATATACAAAATGCTGTGAACTGTGGTTACGTCTAGAAACGATTTTGTTTGAAATCACTACCATGATTGTGTATTGCTTTAGCAATAATAATAATAATAAAAATACACTGAAAACACAAAACGCTCCATGTTGCTTCCTCTGAAATTCCTCAAGTGGGAATACTTAAGCTAAAAATGTTAGGACTTATCACTTCCTCTTAAGTGTGGGCTTTTGGAGAGAGAGGGGCATGCCTGGAAGAAGAATCACCTGGATGAATCTTTCAGGGCTCTCATTCTGAGTATTCTGAACGGCCCCCCACCCCATACCCCAGTGGCTATGCATGAGGCATGGGGCTGAAAGCCTGAGGAATGAGGCAGGGTTCTCACCCTCCAGCACCTATTATTTCCCCACTCACACCTCTGCCTGCCTGCATCTCAGTGTGTACTGGTTAGGAAAAGCACCAGGATTTGGTTCCTTAATCTCTTCCTGACCTTAGAATTAAAGTCAGCTCAGGAGGGAAGGAGAAGGGGTAGGCGAAGGAAGGCCCCCTGGGAAAGACATCAAACAGAATGGAAGCATCTCTGACCTCTAGGTCACAAGCCACTTAGAACAAACGCGCTCTCTCCTGCAGCCCACCCTGGGCGCCAGCACTGGAAGCCAATTCCGAGTGATTTAGGAAATCGGCCCAGCCCCGGGGCGGGCAGGAAAGGAGCGATTAAGGGCGAGAGGGAGCAGTGAGGCTTCCTCGGGAATGAGCACATTTGGAAGCGAGGCAGGAAGGGGGCAGGAAGCTGCGCTCATAAAACAATCTGACAATTATGTGTCAGTCTAGGAGAAGGGCTCTGGAAATTACGGGGCTGCTGCACCGCCCTCCCCAGCCCTCCCCTGGCGACTTCCTCATAGCTGCAATGAGCTGCAAGAGGAAATTATATTTGGGGCCAGGTGTTGTTGCTCTACATTAGGGTTCACCTTGGGACTGAGAAGTCAAGCACGGTGGCTGCATGGATTCCAGCTGGCCTGGCACACTGCAACTGAGACGACCGTATCTGGCATCTACCAAATTCTCACTGGAGCTAGGCACATCACCTATATTAACTCACAACAACCGTTCCTTGGCTACTGAGATCTAGAGAGGTTCCATGACTCACTACAGATAACTAGCTAGGGGTGGCAGAATATGAACCTGAACCCAGGTAATATGTCTCTAGAGCTCCACACTCAAAATCCAGTTGAAAACATATGCTGCAGATATCTGTCATTAGAGCATCAGAGTCATTATTTTATATATGTCTCTGGTGGAAAGAGGTTCTTAAGCGGACTCCTACCCAAACACAGGTGCTGCCTTCTCCGTGCCCATCCTTCATTCATTCATCAACTCATCCATCTATTTATTCACTCATTCCTCTCTTCCTTCCTTGTATCTATTAACCACTGATGGTGTGACCAGCAGAGTCAGTACTATGAAATTACAAGACCCATTCCTGCTTCTAAAGACAGAAGACACATTTTACAGACTTAAAAGTCCAAATATATTTACAGTCTTCTCCTGGGCCTTGATATACACTTTTTCTTTCTTTTTTAAATTAGTTTATTATTTTTTTTGGCTTCGCTGGGTCTTCATTGCTGTGCAGGTGCTTTCTCTAGTTGTGCAGGGATCTACAGTGCAGGCTTCATTATTTGCAGTGCACAGGCTTAGTAACCCCAAGGTATGTGGGATCTTCCCACATCAGGGATCAAACCCATGTCTCCTGCATTGGCAGGTGGAGTCTTAACCACTGGACCACCACGGAAGTCTCTTGGTATGATACTTCTTGGCCCATTCTAGACCCTGATGGTGGGAAAGATTGAGGGCAGGAGGAGAAGGGGGTAACAGAGGAAGAGATGGCTGGATAGCATCACCAACTTAATGGACATGAGTTTGCTTGAACAGACTCTGGGAGATAGTGAAGGACAGGGAAGCCTGGCGTGCTCCAGTTCATGGGGTCACAAAGAGTGCAACACGACTTAGCAACTAAACAACAGGCCCATTCTGAGTTTGCCTGGAGCTGATACATTCCATTCCTCTTGCCCACCACTCCCATTTCAGAGGGACTTCTCTGAGAGGCAGCAGGACATTGATTTGTTCAGGAGCCAGGGGCAAGGGGGTACAATCTGATCTTTCCCCTACGGGCTGAGAAAGTGAGGCTGCTAGAAGCTCTCTCACAGCACCTGAGAGAAGTTCAAGGGAGCAGCGGTTCAAGTGTCCTGACTCCACCAATCACTAGTTGTGTGACCCTAGACAAGTTACTTCACCTTTCTGAGCCTGTCCAGTGAAGTGCGACTGTCACAGAATTAAATGAAACAACATGCCAGGTACTGAGCGAGAATGCTTCCTGGAATAGAGTAAGCATTCAAGTTTTGACTATGACCCTGAGGGTCTGTGCTGGGTGTGCTATTAGGAGTAAGCCAACTCTGTGCCCACCACCTCCTCAATTACAAACACTCCCCAGACATCAGACATGCTTTACTTCCTCCCTAGCTCAATTTCACGATACCCAAATCACATCTCTATGAAATGAACTATACCTGCTAACATGATTATTTCCTCAATCACACATTTATTAATTACTTGCAAATGCTATGGTAGAACTATGCACTGTAGATAAAAACAAGGCCTCTAGAGCTGGTCCTCCATCAGATCCTATCCCTGCCACCTGGACAAGTTACCCAACATTGCTGAACCTTAAATTCCTCATCTTTAAAAAAAACAAAAAAAAACAGGGATAATAAAGATAGTATTTATCCCATCAGGTAATTGTGAGCATCAATCAGATGAAAGAATATGATGTCATTTTGCTCCTGGCTTCAGGTAAAGAGCCACTAAGCAACAACTATATTTGCTGTTGTTGCTGTACTAAAAACAGAACATGCAAAACAGACGCAATCCTTGATTTATGAGATAAAATGAACAATGTCCATGGTCTTCAGCATGCAGATGTTGTCAGAGAAAACAGAACCTATATGCCAATTAGAACAAAAGCCCGGGTGAGACAGAAACTAGAACCCAGTAAAGTTGAGAAGGCACCATCATAGTCTGTTAGTTTTCTGAAAATTTCATGCAGATATTCAGGTCTAGTGAAGAAAAGAGAAGAATGTAGAAAATGGCGTTAGATGCTAAAGGGTTCTCAAAGGCTTAAAATTTGCAGTCATATTTTAACTGGTTCAGTAAAAGAAACCTCTAGTACATCTATTTCCAGAGACTATTTCTCAGGGGTGAGGATTTATCCCCTTCCTTTGGGCAACGACTTTCCTAGCATCTGCCATTTCACAAAGAGACTGCTAGGTAACAGGCATCACCGCATCACTCCAAGATTTCTGTCATCAGTAGAGTTTCTTCCATGCTTTTGCGGTCTTAGAATTGTTTAAAACAGTACTTTGTCTGCATTTAGCTACTCATTCTTCCTAGTCTGTTTCTATACCAACTACAAGCTTTTATTTCTTTACATTCACACCTCTTCCCTGTGTCCTGCCCATAGTAAGTATGCAATAAGTTCTTACTCCCTAACAAATCTTACCTGGAATCTCTAATATCCAATGTGAAAGGTGAAAGTGAAAGTGACAGTCGCTCAGTTGTGTCCAACTCTTTGCGACCCCATGGACTGTGGCCTGCCAAGGCTCCTCTGTCCATGGAATTCTTCGGGCAAGAGTACTGAAGTGGGTTGCATTCCCTTCTCCACGGGGTCTTCCTGATGCAGGGATTGAACCCACGTCTCCCACATTGCAGGCAGATTCCTTGCAGTCTGAGTCACCTGAGGCTGCTGAATATCCATTGTGAGCACCATTCAGATAAAAAATGGCTGGGGCCAGGAGGGGGCAGTGATGGGGCAGAGCTTGCCAGAGAGAGATGCCACTTATTATCCTAGATGACTTCAGGACCAACAGAAAACATTTGGATTTAGCCCAGGAGAGGGTGCTACCTACTTCCAAGACAACCTCACTCAGAAAGCTGGGCAGGGCCTGTCCCCTGAAGTGAGGCTGGAGTCTGGGCTTCAGAGTAGCCCGTTTACCAGCGCAGGGAAAATGCTCTGACTTCCTGTGTCCTCCTCTGATGTGAGGACCTCATCTTTTAAATTAAACCACAGTTAGGAGTCTAGGGAGCATGAATAGAAGCAGAACAGATGCAAAGCTTCCCCATTTGTCCTAAGCATTATCCAAGCAGCTTGCTGGGCACTGGATAACTTAAAAAACAACACCACTCTATGACCAACACATACTTTAATGTATACTTTAAAAGACGCATGCTTTAAAAGATCCTGAGAAAATAGAGGAAGTGTTCAATGCAGGGATGGGTGGTTAGAGATCATGGGATATTGAATAAGTCCTAAATTTGGACCTTCTCCCAGCCCTTATATAAAATATCCTATTTCCAGTGATATTCAAAGTCCCTTTGTCTTTGTGGTAAAACAACATCTCTGGAGCCTGGAACCTAGAAGGCTGGCCTTTACATTCCTAGTTGCACTCCTGATTCTTTCTCCCCAAAGCTTTCAGCCATCCCCTTCACTAGGCCCAGACCTTAAACAAGAATAATGGCTAGCATATTCTCAGCAATAAGGTGGGGGTTTTGCTCATAATGCCCTTTAAACAGTACACAGTATTAAGCTGAAGCAGATCACTCATTTGCCTTTCAACTGTCTTTTGACTTGTCACATGTCATGCTTGCTCTGTACAGAAACACATATTTTAAAAGTAGGAAGTGAATAGGAAATAAAACTGAATGCTAAATTGTGGCTCATGAGGGGAAACTGAGTTCAAAAAGCAGCCTTGCTTCTGTTGGCAGGAGGATAAATGCAGAGGGCACTGCTTATATCTTAAACATGCCATCTCTCCTAGCAACTCCATGAATTATCCTAAAGTTATATGGGTTCATATGCACAAAGACAGACACATACGAGCGAATCTGTTCAGCAACATCTATCTCAGCAAAAGTCTGGAACAAATGGCCATTAACAAGAGACTGGTTAAATTAGTTATGTGACATCTACTGTTCTGTGCATCAGACAGAAGTCAATGTGTAGATGCTGTTTCGGAAAGATGTTTATAATTATTCAATTTAAAAATGAAGTATATTATAGTTTATATAATATGTTCCCATTTACACATATAAATTAAAAAAAACAGAAACGTGGGAAATGTGGGAAAATTCTGTAAGGATGTTCCTAAAGCTTTTGTGACTTTGAGGTGGTGGGACTGGGGACATGGGGCACATTTTTCCACAGTGTTGACTTTTTACATGTGCTACACTTCTGTGATCACAAAGACCAGCCTCTAGGGGTGGTGGGTACCCCTCTCACCTGTGTTTAGAAATTCTGTTGGTTTTATTCATCTACATCTATATTTCAAGTGACAGAAACACAAAGTGGAGGACAGTGATGTGAGATGGACAAGTTCTTGTGGTTGAGGGGATGTGAGTTCAAATCACATTAGTTGTAACACCATTATTTTAACTTTTTGGTTGTCAGGTAATAAATGATGTCACTACATGAAGCTTTTATAAAAATGATCTTATGATACAATGCAGTATCTTGGAGAAGTTAAAGATTGGTGACTTGGCAGAATGGGTACGTTGTTCTCTTCAGCTGAGAATGACACTATGCCTTGAGCTCTCTAAATTCAAGGAAAGTTTAGTTGTTTGTATGAGCTGGGATCAGGCTTAGCTATAAGGACCACAAAACTCAAACAGCACCTTAAATAGGACTAAAGTTCATTTTCCCCCTCATATAATAGGACTCAGGGGAGTTCCCTGTTAGTCTAGTGGTTAGGATTCTGGGCTTTCACTGCTGTGGCCCAGGTTCAATCCCTAGTCAGGGAACTAAGATTCCCGTAAGCCATGCAGTGTAGCCAAATAAATAAAATTTTAAAATTAGAACAAGGTCTCAGAGACGGGGCACGGTAGGCTGTGCCTTTTTTCTCGCTACTTCATTGTGCATAGTTTCAACCTCACGGTCTGAGATGACAGCTTCTACATTTCAGGGAGCAGGGTGGAAGAAGACAGGAAGAAGAAGAGCATAGTATATACACATAAGGCCCCTTAAGTGGAGTTTCTAGAAGCTGCCACTAGACATTTTTATCTATCCATCTTATGGCCTACCTAGCTGCAAGGGAAGCTCGGAAATGACGTCTTAGTGTTAAGGGGCTATACACAGCTTAAAATGGGAGTGTTTATGTTATTACCACAGAAGAAAGGAAGGGTGGATGGACACTGGGAGATGCTGAGTGGTTTCTCCAACACTGATCTAACCCACCTTCCCTTGCCCCCTAACCTATTTTTCAAATATAAATATCATTTCAGCGAATGGCATAGCTAAAGAAAGCATCATATTTTGCCACATACCCACATTTATAAGCTTAGAAAAAATGTTTTGCTAATATTTTAACAATGAAAAAATGGCAAAATGTCCTGGAGTTTCATTCGACTGTTTCTCCCATCTCTGAATCCAGCTCTATAATCTTAAACATGGGTGGGATATACTAACTCTAGGGGACAGGATCCATGTCAATCTTACAATACTTCCACAATAAATGTCAACGAAAACAGCAAAACTGGTCAGTGATGTAATTCAAAGACTATTTCCTGTAAATGAGATAATACACACTGGAATAGAATGCTATTTATACTATGGGAAAAGCCCATGGGGCTTTAGATCTAGAATCAAGGAAAAAGGAGTTCATCAGCTGATTAAACAGTATCCCTGGGGACTATGGATAATACTGTTAACAGTCATAAAGCAACTTGGATTTCAGAACTGCCCAAGGTTAAGAAGGACTAATTCCTCTTGCAGGGAAGACAAGCAGCAGCTCTCCAGGCATTCCTATTAAATACCCATCTTCAGAGACACCAGAGTCTCTTCAACAAAGGACCTGAAGTGTTCCTGCCCTGGCCATACCTGTCACTTACAGCAAGTTCCCAGACATGGGACACCTTTTCACTAGGAGTTCAAGTACAGTGTTTTTGCGTATCCTAGCCTACAGACCATCAGTTAGCAGTAAAAAGCCAAATGTTTAAACTGGAAAGTGAACCTCCATGTGTGGTCTCCTGCCTTATTAGAAATAAGTCACTTTATGGTTCCTTGATTAATAAACAGCATAAGAATATTGAGTCAAAGGAATAGAACAGTGACATGAAGGTTTCAGACAGACCCCTGAGAATGACTCGGAGAGGGGGGAATTAGAGGCTCCCTTTTCTGATAACAATGGAGGAGCATCACTCCAGACTTGAGAATTTGGGACCACTTTATTTCAGCATCAGTATCAGCATCTGACACTGGCCACGTGTTTGGCCACATGGACCCTGACACTCTTAGGCCCATGACTAGTCACGACTCACTGATCATCAGCCGGAGAATGTGTTGAGCTAGGATGGCACCTACCACCTACTGAGCCTGTGCCCTACAGGTTCCATTCAGGTGCTGAAACCTAAGACATGGCTCGAGGCCCACACCTTCACCTCCCAGTTTTAGCTCACTAAACGAACAGGGTATTCTGCCAAGTGCTCAGTCTGAAAGCTCCCTCGCTCACACCCCATTTCCAAACCATCAGCCAATTCTACTGGCCTGCCTCCAAAGCCCATCTGGAACCTGACCACTTCTCCCCACTCCCACTGGTCCAGGAAAACCTCTCACCAGAGTTACTACTAAGCCTCCTGACTTGGTGCTCCCTCTCACCCACCCGACCACCCCACCCATTCTTTTCACCTTGGAAAACCTAAACAAAGTGAGGACAGCCCTTGGTTCTAGACCCTCTGGGGGCCTCCTCATTTCATGTGGAGTAAAAGTCCATATCCATACTAGGCTCCAAGCCTTCCTCTCCAGCTATCACCTCCCATGCCTTTCCCTGGCTGTGCTTCAGCCCCCTCCCCTCTTCACAAGCCAGGCAGCCAACTCCTGCCCACATAGCTTTCCTCCACACATCTGCCAAGTTGGCTCCTACACTCCCTGCAAGGCACTCTCAAAAGCTCCCCAGTCAGAAACCTTCCTCAACTACCCAATTACCCTATTTACTTTTCTTCACAGTATTTATCCCCACTTGACAGAATATATATTTACTGGTTACTGTCCATCTCTCCCTACTTAATTATAAGTCCCGTGGATGCAGGATATTTTTTCCCTAGAACAGTGCTAGGTATGGAGCAAATACATGAAAAACAATGGTGTTGCACACTTTCCAGCTCACAGATGGCATGAGGCCAAACAGCCCCCAGGACAATAGAAAACCCAGTCATCTATACGAAAATGTATCATGCTTTTTTTTCACAGCTCAATTTTTTTTCCCCATAATGAACCCATTAAATGCATAGGAGAATGGAAGTTTCTGCTTGTTAGCTGAATGGGAGGGAAACCATTTACTGAGCACCTACTATGTCTCAGGCACTATTCTGAGTCTGGAGTATAGAGTTAAGATAGGAAAGGCCCTGTTTTGTGGGGTTTGTATTACAGAGGAAACAGGCAGGTACAGGTTCAAGTTGAAGAAGCTGGAAATAACAGCATCAGTCAGCAAGCAAGATTGTTTCAAATAACGATTAATAATATATATGTTTTAAGAAAATTTTCTAAAAATTACCAGTAAAAATATATCGGTTTTACACATGAGGACTTACTTATGAGTCATGGGCTTACCCAACAGCTCAGCAGGTTAAAAATCTACCTGTAATACAGGAGACAGAGGAGACACAGGTTTGATCCTTGGGTTGGGAAGATCCGCTGGAGGAGGAAATGGCAACCCACTCCAGTATTCTTGTTTCAATAATTCCATAGACAAAGAAGACTGGCGGTCTACAGTGCATGGGGTTGAAAATAGTCAGACACCACTGAGTAAGTACGTATTACTCAAGAGTCTCTTTCCACCCCTGGGCCCCATAAAAAATCCCACCCTTAAAATAAATGTATATTTATATTTCATATATATTAATAAAAGTTGTCCATCTCAGAGCAGCCACTTTATGACTTCCTTTAAATGATTAACTAACTGTACCATGTCAAAGACAGTATCTCCCATTTATGAATTTAGCAATTGATACTGTACTCTGCCACGCACCTAGAATGTACCCGTTGAAAATGAGTTGATTTCTCACAGATCCTCAGAAGTGAATTCTGCAATTCTTTCTGACCTATCATAGTGGCTATTTCAGTACACTGCCGAGAAATTGCATGGTTTTATTTTAGTAGAGCTGGTGAAAATTCCATATGGATTCCTCAGTTCACAAAACTGAATGAAAACACAGAGCCCTTAAAATAAAAATAGACGCATTTGGGAATCACAAGGGAAATGTTACTTATTCTCGGAGCTTTCAGGTTCTGCTATCCCCAGCGGTGGGAACCTACGCTGTCATTCCAATTTCCTATAAACTTGGCAGGACTCTGTGTCCATTTGGAATTGTAATAGCCCGGATTTCAGTTTGCGGAGGAAGGAAGGAGTCATTGCATTCTACCAAAGAGTCCTCCAGCTGAATCCCAAAAAGCCAAAGCTTCAGTGTCAGTGTTCTCCCAAAGGAAAGAGATGCCTCCATTTAATGACTTTACCTGGTTAGCCAGATTCTGAGCTCTCTTTGCTGGTCTTTCTTTTTTAATGTTGCTTGTTATAGAAAATTCTGATTTCTGATTAGCTGTTCTTGGAGAGGGGGCTTGTTTGTTTTTTACAGTTACACACAGATTTTTCATACTAAATACCCTAGGCATTTCAGAGCAAGTTTCAGGATGTGTATTTTCTTACTGTTCATTCTTCACTCCTACGTGCTTCCTGATTTAGGACATGGGAATTGCAAGGAAGGCCAACCAACCTGCCCTCACCAGCCTCTCCAGCTCTCATCTCCTACTGTTATGGTCAGACAAGCCAATCCTATTACAGTGGGGGGAAGTCAATGGGTGGGAGGCAAGAGGTGCCTCTAATGGGCTTTGAGTGGCCCCGGTGAAAGGGGTGGGGCCCTTGCTGAATGCTGACTGAGCCCTGAATTTGCGGCTCCCACTTCCCTCACCCCTACTTCTGTTTCCAAATCAGTGATTTGCGTGCCAGCAGTTACATTCCACAAACAAGCCATTTCCTCTTCCTTGGGGGAAGGCCACTGAGAGGAGAGGGCGGAAGAAACACAACACACCCCTCTTTAGAAAAAGGGGATTGTGTTAAGCCTTTCCTAGGCCCTTGGGCTCTTCATCTGAGAGCTCCACTCTCTTCCCCACTCCATGTAAACGCATTACAAAACACTCACATTCCCTGTTAAAAGACATGTGTTTCTTCCCTGGTAAAATTACAGAAGGATTTAAAATTTTCCCTTTAAAAATTATCTGGGTCCAGGGAACTGATGTCTGCACAAATGCATGGGAAATGCAAAAATGTAATGTACAAATTATTTTCCAATGAAATAAATTATCTAAAAGACACTAAATTTAAGAACTAATTGAGTTGCCATAATGTTAGCTATTGCAGGCATTTAATCAGACATTTACTGATTTATATTTTGAGTTTCCTTTCATATGTTGAAAAATACACTGATATTATGCCATCTATCTCTCATGTACACATGATTAGAAAAATACCATCATATTTTTTCAGGGTTATATATTGCCTTAGGCCCTTAAAACCTCATGGGATCTAAGTATTGGGCCTCTTAGAGCCTAACAGATACCTTGGGAGGTAAATAATCCTTGAAAAAACAACAAAAAAATATTTATGTAAAAAGTTATGGCAAACCCAGGTTAGCAAATGGATACACATGACCAGAAGTTCAGTTCTGCTGGGGATCCCTTCCAACCCAAAGGCTCTACTAAAAACCTGGACTTTGACACCCACTCCCCGGCAGCCTTGCCATAGGAAGCAGTAACCCCACCACAGAGGTTTCTATTTCAGACCCACTTTCATCCCTTGGGACTCTCCTCCACGCTGTCCTTCCTAAACCACTTGAATCTCATTTCTCCCGCAGCTGATTTTTTTCTTTTTCAAGATGTTAACAATTTCTGTGGAACCATCTGGATGTTATTAAGAAAGTGTCCCGGGTCCTCTGAGGCAGCTGGCTGCGGCCTCTTGCCTTGTTTCCTGTGTCCTGGATGTCTTAAGTTGACTTTCATAAGAAATTTGGAATATTAGCTTAAAAAAAGAAACAGTCAATATTTTTTAGGCGCTGAGCTCTTGCAGCTTAATTTCCCCGGCTGCGACTTTGCATTCTGAGTTCCCATCGTTGGCCCCAGCTCTGGGAAGGATGAAGCACGTCTGTTTTAAAAACAGAAGGCCCAAGAGCTCCGGGTGAACCAGAAAACCAGTCTTCCCCACCCTCCTCGGTTGGCCTCACAAAACCTACCTTACATGGCTGCTGTTGCCTGGCCATTTCCACACCTCCAACCCCTCCTCCAAATTGAGATCCGCCCCCCACCTCCCATCTTGATCCAAGAATAAACATCAGTTAGTTCAGCTCTAATAGACGCTCTCTTGGCATTCCTGAAGGAAAAAGAACAAAGGTCAAAAAAAGAGGCCACTGATGACAATGTTTCCTTGGCTGAAAGGGGCAATGTGAGTAGGTGGGATGATAGGGGGCTTTTCTAACCAGCATCCAGGAGCAGCTGCAACCAGAACAGGGAAGCTCCCAAGGATCAGTTTTACTACTCAGACTCTGCAAATGGGTCTGGGGCACTGGCTCACCTCCCTTCCTGCTTGTACTCAAACACAGCCAAGTCTTGGTTGATGGCCTAGACCATTTGCCTTCCCTACTAAACGGATGCATGTATATCTCCTTCTTCCTTCTGGTCCTTAAGCCCTCACTCCCAACCTACTTTTATCTCATCACCCTGTTGATTTCACCGATACAGGTAACACTTCATCTTTGGAAGATCTTAAGACCCCCTGCTGCTGCTGCTGCTGCTGCTAAGTCACTTCAGTCGTGTCTAACTCTGTGCGACCCCATAGACGGCAGTCAACGAGGCTCCGCCGTCCCTGGGATTCTCCAGGCAAGAACACTGGAATGGGTTGCCATTTCCTTCTCCAATGGACTGCAGCCCACCAGGCTCCTTCATCCATGGGAATTTCCAGGCAAGAGTGCTGGAGTAGGGTACCACTGCCTTCGCCGTAAGACCCCCTAGACAGTGCTATCAAGGCAGACAACACAGTTAAGATGCTACCACTCTACCTAAGAAGCCCAATTACAGAATGACTTTCTGGAACACACCTTGACCCTCTGTCTCTGATGCCAGTGAGACCAAGAGAAGTTTTTTGTTTCTGTTTTTTTCTTTTTTCCTTCTGGCTACTCCACACAGCATGTGAAATTTCCCTGACCAAGGATCCAACTGGTCCCCTTGCAGTAGAAGTGCAGGGTCTTAGCCACTGGACCACCAGGTAAGTCTGTCTGAGAGAAGTTTTGAAGGGAGGCATACAATCCCCTCTCCTTCAAAGATTCTCTCAGGAGGTAGGGCTGTGCCTCTACACTCCCCACTTCCTTATCACAATCTGCAAGGGTTTTAATCCTAAGTTTGGTGAGTAATAGATATATCATAAGTGGGCCTCTATTCCAATCTTTTTATGTTAAAAAATTTCAAGCTACAAAAAAAGAAAAAGTTAAAATAATACTTCAATGAACTCCTGTGTACCTTTTACCTGGATTACCAATTGTTCAAATATTACCACACAGGCTTTCTCCCAATACTCTTTTTTTTTCCTGATTACTTTAAAATATCATGACATTTATCTCTCAGTGAAAGTGAAAGTCACTCAGTAGCATCCAACTCTTTACTTCGCGACCCTATGGACTATACAGTCCATGGAATTCTCCAGGCCAGAGTACTGGAGTGGGTAGCCTTTCCCTTCTCCAGGGGATCTTCCCAATCCAGGGATCGAACCCAGGTCTCCTGCATTGCAGGAGGATTCTTTACCAGCTAAGTCACAAGGGAAGCCCAAGAATACTGGAGTGGGTAGCCTATCCCTTCTCCAGCAGACCTTCCCGACCTAGGGATAGAACTGGAGTCTCCTGCATTACAGGCAGATTCCTTACCAACTGAGCTATCAGGCAAGCCCTTATCCCTCAGTACCTCATCCTTAAATACATCCCTAAGGATTTCCTACGAACAAAGCTAGTGGAGGTGATGGAATTCCAGTTGAGCTATTTCAAATCCTGAAAGATGATGCTATGAAAGTGCTGCACTCAATTTGCCAGCAAATCTGGAAAACTCAGCAGTGGCCACAGGACTGGAAAAGGTCAGTTTTCATTCCAATCCCAAAGAAAGGCAATGCCAAAGAATGCTCAAACTACTGCACAGTTGCACTCATCTCACACGCTAGTAAAGTAATGCTCAAAACTCTCCAAGCCAGGCTTCAGCAATACGTGAACCGTGAACTTTCTGATGTTCAAGCTGGTTTTAGAAAAGGCAGAAGAACCAGAGATCAAATTGCCAACATCTGCTGGATCATAGAAAAAGCAAGAGAGTTCCAGAAAAACATCTATTTGTGCTTTATTGACTATGCCAAAGCCTTTGATTGTGTGGATCACAATAAACTGTAGAAAATTCTTCAAGAGATGGAAATACCAGACCACCTGACCTGCCTCTTGAGAAACCTCTATGTAGGTCAGGAAGCAACAGTTAGAACTGGACATGGAACAACAGACTGGTTCCAAATAGGAAAAGCAGTACGTCAAGGTTGTATATTGTCACCCTGCTTATTTAACTTCTATGCAGAGTACATCATGAGAAATGATGGGCTGGAGGAAGCAAAGCTGGAATCAAGATTGCTGGGAGAAATATCAATAATCTCAGATATGCAGATGACACCACCCTTATGGCAGAAAGTGAAGAGAAGCTAAAAAGCCTCTTGATGAAAGTGAAAGAGGAGAGTGAAAAAGTTGGCTTAAAGCTCAACATTCAGAAAACGAAGATCATGGCACTTGGTCCCATCACTTCATGGGAAATAGATGGGGAAACAGTGTCAGACTTTATTTTTTTCTTTTTTTGGGCATATTGAAAAGCAGAGACATTACTTTGCCGACAAAGGTCCGTCTAGTCAAGGCTATGGTTTTTCCAGTGGTCATGTATGGATGTGAGAGTTGGACTGTGAAGAAAGCTAAGTGCCAAAGAATTGATGCTTTTGAACTGTGGTGTCAGAGAAGACTCCTGACAGTCCCTTGGACTGCAAGGAGATCCAACCAGTTCATTCTGAAGGAGATCAACCCTGGGTGTTCATTGGAAGGACTGATGCTAAAGCTGAAACTCCAATACTCTGGCCACCTCATGAGAAGAGTTGACTCATTGGAAAAGACCTTGATGCTGGGAGGGATTGGGGGCAGGAGGAGAAGGGGACGACAGAGGATGAGATGGCTGGATGGCATCACTGACTCGATGGACATGAGTTTGAGTGAATTCTGGGAGTTGGTGATGGACAGGGAGGCCTGGTGTGCTGCGATTCATGGGGTCACAAACAGTCGGACACAACTGAGTGACTGAACTATTTCCTATGAGGTTGAATATACTCCTATACAACCACAATACCATTATCACAGCTAAGAAATTGAAAATTGAAAAAATATCATCTGACAACTCAAATTTCCCCCACTGCCCCAATGAATGTCCTTATAGCTTTAACTAAGATATAATCCATGTGTCACAAAATTCACTTTTTTCAAGTGTTCAATTCAGTTTCAATATATTCTCACGGTTGTACAACCATCACCTGTATCTAAATTCAAAACATTTTCAACATCCCAGGAAGAAACCCCATAACTAATTATCAGTCATTCCCATTCTCCCCTCCACAATTCCTTGACAACCACTAGTCTATTTTTTGTCTCAACAGATTTGCCTATCCTGGGAATTTCATAGAAATAGAATCATAAACTATGTAGTGCTTTATATCTCGTTTCTTTCCTTTATAACGTTTTTGAAGTTCACTCATGTTGTAGCATGTATTTCATTCCTTTCCTGGTTGAAAAATATTACATTGTGGGGCTTCCCTAGTGGCTCAGTGGTAAAGAATCTGCCTGTCAGTGCAGGAGACATGGGTTTGATCCCTGATGTGGGAGGATCCCACATGCCACTGTGCAGCTAAGCCTGAGGGCCACAGTTATTGAACCCCTGTGCCCTAGAGCCCATGGACTGCAACAAGAAAAGCCATCACAATGAGGAGCCTTCATACCACAACTAGAGAGGAGGCCCTGTGCTCAACAACTTGAGAAAAGTCTTCACAGCAATGAAGACGCATCACAGTCAAAAATAAGCAAATAAATAAAATTTTTAAAAAACACATCACATTGTACAGAAATGCCACATTTTATTTATTCCTTTGTTAAGTGATGAACATTTGGGTTGTTTTATAGCTTTTTAAAAGCCAGAATTTGATCAAGGACTACACACTGCATTTAACTGCCATGTCTTCAGGTTCCTTTAATTTAAATCATTAATCATTCTACATCATTAATGCCACAACATTAGATTCTAGAAATTCTTCTCCTGTTTTTCTTTATATCTTTTACAACAGTAAATTTTTTGAACAGTACAGATTGAGTCTCTTGGAGAATATCCTTGTGGATTTTATCTGATGTTTCCTAAAATCTGATTTGGGTTAGACAGTTTTGGCAATAATGCCACAGGTGGATAAGGTTGTGTATTTCCTATTGCCACCACATCAGAAAGCACATAATGTCAGTATATTTTAATTTATGAAGCTAAATTTGACTATTTGATTATTTGGTATTTGCCAAGTCTTCCCATAGGAAAGATATATTTTTCTCTTTGTATATACATTTGTTGTTGTTTAGTTACTAACTGTGTCCGACTCGTCGCCACCCCATTGGTGAAAGCACACCATGCTCCTCTGTCCTCCACTATCTCCCAGGGTTTGCTCAAATTCATGTCCACTGAGTAAGTGATGCTATCTAACCATCTCATCCTCTCTTGACTTCTCTTCTTGCCCTCCATCTTCCCCAGCATTAGGTTCTTTTCCAGTGAGGCAGTTTCTCGCATCATGTAGCCAAAGTATTGGACTTCAGCTTCAGCATCAGTCCTTCCAATGAATATTCAGGGTTGATTTTCTTTAGGATTGACTGGTTTGATCTCCTTGCCGTCTAAGGGTCTCTCAACAGTCTTCTGTACAATTCAAAAGTATCGATTATTCAGTGCGTAGCCTTCCTTAAATGGTCCAACTCCCACATCGGTACATGACTATGGGAAAAGCTATGCCTTTGACTATACAGAGCTTTGTCAGTCAAGTGATGTCTCTGCTTTTGAATATGCTGTCTATGTTTGTCATAGCTTTCCTTCCAAGGAGCAAGCATCTTTTTGTTTCATGGCTGCCAACATTGTCCACAGTGATTTTGGAGTCCCAGAAAATAAAATCTATCACTGCTTCCATGTTTTCCCAACAACCTTTAACAAAGATTTTAGCCTCCAATGATGATCCTTACCTGAATCCGATTATTATTAAAAGTGTCATAAAACAGTAATTTTGTGACTTTTCTAACTCTGTAATTCCTTCCACATATAGCTGCTGGAATTTTGTTGTTGTTTTTAAAAAAAGCTTTTCTGGCTCTATTCCACCTTTAAATCATTGCAAACTCACTAATTTTTTCTCTCAAAGTTTTATAGTCAGCATCACTGTTATTATTTTTCTGATGTTCAAACTGTTCCAAATTTGAGAGGTGGGAGCCAATTCAGGCCAGAGCATTGTCTTTTTGACATGTCCCCAATCTTTAAGTACTTCATTATTTTGTGGCACAAGAAAATGTTCTAGATCAGCTTGTATTTTTCTTTCTCCAGAACTTAAAAGTGGCACTTCTTCACGAAGACCTGTTTCTTTTGTGAATAATGGTATTTAGAAACCAAGATTTGGGTCTGGATGTGCTTATTGATACTAAGCTGTCTCAGATGTTTTTGCCTGAATGACTCACAACATTTATTTAAACCTTACATGTGTAACATCTCTTGTGATTTATATCTGGGTTTCAGATAGAAATAATAGTTGGTAAATACTACACATTCAGTGGGTCATAAACATTATAGGCTGTGGTTTTTCCAGTAGTCATACATGGATGTGAGAGTTGGACTGTGAAGAAAGCTGAGCACTAAAGAATTGATGCTTTTGAACTGTGGTGTTGGAGAAGACTCTTGAGTGTCCCTTAGACTGCAAGGAGACCCAACCAGTCCATCCTAAAGGAAATCAGTTCTGAACATTCATTGGAAGGACTGATGCTGAAGCTGAAACTCCAATACTTTGGCCACCTGATGTGAAGAACTGACTCATTGGAAAAGACCCTGATGCTGGGAAAGATTGAGGGCAGAAGGAGAAGGGGACAACAGAGGATGAGATAGTTTGATGGCATCACCGACTCAATGGACATGAGTTTGAGTGAACTCCGGGAGCTGGCGATGGACAGGGAGGCCTGGTGTGCTGCAATCCATGGGGTCACAAAAAGTCAGACACGACTGAGCAACTGAACTGAACTGAAATATTATAGGCACAATAGCTGCCATCTTTTTGGTATTTACTAAGTACTCAAAAGCTTATATTTAGTGTTTCACAGCAGTGCTTCACTTAATCTTTGTAACAGTTCAATAGTGTAGGCGGTATTTATCCTTATTTAACAAACGACATAACTGAAGTAGAAAGTAGTTAGGTAACCTGTTCAAGGTCACAGCCATGAACAAAACACTGACTAAAGACATATTAATACATCTTTTGTTACCCAAACATTGTTGACCATAGTGTTTCAATATTCACTTATATACCAAGTTGCTGGCCACAGGCCTTAATTTCTGCAAAAATCCCCAGGTCAATAATGTGTAAAGTGGACAAGCTGGTACTAGACTCCAGTATATCTAACTTCAGAACTGCTGAACTACTAGGTGATACTATGCCAGTAACAATCACGGTGCAGGAAATATGTCTTCAAGCCTGCAATCCACTCCTGGGTGTACTACATCCCATTTGTAAAGTGAGTATCATTATAATCCACTGCGGGGAGACAGTGTGGTATAAGGAGAAGGGCACAAGGCTCACTGATGAGTCCATAAACCTTTTACTTTTCCAGGTTTCAGGTATGTCATCTGTAACCAAGGAATAATGATACTTAGGCTTGAGTATCATGTAAGGCTGCAGTGGGGAATCAAACAGTGTCATAAGCAGAAACCTTTGTAAGAATTATAAAGCTTCCTCGATAATAAGGAAGTGATTTTCAAATCAAGTAGTGTGGGTAAGAATGACTGGGGGAAGGGGAGTGTGCTAAATTTCAGGTTCAGATTGCTGGGCTCTGCTCCTAGAGATACTGATTTAGTGGCCTGGTATGGGGCCCAGGAATCTGAATTTTTAACATACTTCCAAGTGATTCTGATACAGGTGGCTCCAGATTTCACTTAGAAAAACTCTCATGTAGTTAAAGACAATGAGACAAGAGATGATGAACCCATGCTTAGAAACCACTTTTAGATCTTTTCACACCCATTCTTTGCAACTGATTGCTTTTTCCTCCTCAGGCTCAAATGTCACTTTTCCTGACCCTCTGACACAGTCAGCCTCTCCTGTTACCTCCTCTCGTCACACCCTTTGATTCATCACAGCACATGACAACCTGATAGCTCTATAATTTCAATGTGTAATGTGATGCTTAATGTCTGACTCTCCTGACAGAGTGTAAGCATCAGAGGACAGTAAAAAAAGCCCTCCTCAGTATGCCCAGTGTCCCAACATAGGGGAAAGTCCATAAATGTCTGTTGGAGAAATGCACAAATGAAGGAACAAAAAGTAATAACTTTATTACTAAACAAAGATTGGACAGAATGCAGAATTCATAAATAATTAATACAGAATAAAGTTCATTACTCACATGAATAATTGGGACCCCACTTCCTGTTCTCAGTATCTTTCCCGGGGTCCTTGGAAAGACAGTTTTCATAGAGGAAATTGTACTTTTAATGACAAATTTGGGGACAATCTGCTCAGAATAGGCAGGAATTCATAATGAAATTATGGCCCTCTGCTCTGGCCTCTCCTCACACTTCCTTCCTCTCCTGGCTCTACTCGTCATCTCGCTCTTAAGCAGCAGCATCTCCTCTTCCTGCCTCCTGCCAATTCTCTCTAAACAGTACCATACAGGAGAGCTGTTTGCCCAGGGAGTGGGGGTATCTCCCTCTGGCCATCATTAATTATGTGTGTTCCCTAAGTTCTGTGTATTTTCATTTGTGCATTTATCTCCATCCTGAATGAGGCCTGTAAAATTCCTTTACGGTTTCGCCGTAGGCCAAATAAGCATTGAATTTCACAACCAGAGTTTATGCTCATATATTTATGGCAAGGTGGAAGGTGAGGTTGTTTTGTTTTAAATATTTGTTTTTCCAAAGTGGCTGCTGACTCTATCTGGGAAAGCTGCAAGAATACATGTGAAGGGGTGAGACCAGGAACCACCTCTATCAAGTGATGGGGTCAAAGACATACTACCCTAGCAGACAGCACCTTGGCAGAGCAACTGTTTTAAGCTGAAGGAGTTTGAAAGAATAGCAGAAGCAAGAAGGTCTCTGACGTTCCCCTTTCATCTTCTTCCCTGAAGCAGGTCATCAGACCCTCTTGTAGGAGATACCTTCTCTACATCCAGAGGAATGAAGCATCTTTATCTCCAAGTCAGAGAAACATGGAGAAGAAATCAAACAAACAGGCCTTGAGAAGTTTTCCCAGTTACTACAGTTACTGCCTCATACTCTTTGCTCTATCCTATTTCTATAGGGCTGCCCACTCTCGCTCAAACCAAGCATAAAAACACTTAGTTTCTTCAAGTCTTCATTGCCTTTTGAAGGATCCTTGAGTCATATAAAAGTTATATTAAATTTGTATACTTTTCTCCTGTTAATTTGCCTTTGTCGGGTTATTTTCAGTCAAGAATCCTAAGAGGGTCAAGAAAAATTATTTTCCTCCCCTAAACCAGGTTTCTAGAACTTTACAGCAACTGTGAACCTGAGGCAGCAGCACAGTACTAAAAAGGGACCCCAGATACGTGATAGTGATAGTGATAGTTTTCCAAAGAGACCCAGTTCCCAGAACACTAGGGTGAAGGACAAAGATCCAAAGCATTTTCAAAGCTTCAACTTGAACTAGACATAAGAGCATCCTGAAACTTGCTGACCTCAGAAAACATTTAAAAGGAAGACATACAAAGATTCTTACAAATCTGGTCAATCTCATTTCTCAGGAACTTCTCTGTGGTTTGAGCATGCCCTAAATTCAGGCCTGAGGCCGGCCAGCGTTAGATGTGACTTGGCACCAGGTGCGCTTGTCTCTTGGGCCTGAGGTAAAATGCTCCGGAGGCTCATCTGGTTCAAGGCTACACTCTACCACTTACTAGTGGAGCAATGCAGGACGCAGTACTTCCTCTTTGGGCCTTAGAATCCTCAGCTGTCAGATGAGGGTAGTAGCCCATACTGAGGACAACAGCGGACTCCTAACAGGAGCGTTGTGAGGTCTAAGTGGAAAGCATACATAGTTTACCAGAAAGCCTGATGCAGAGTGCATGTCAGCAGCTATGATATCAATGTCTGGATTTGAAGAGGTTCT
>SJXQ01003674.1:0-30884 GCA_006408695.1 Aepyceros melampus | reverse complement strand
TCTCGGGGTGGGGGTGGGGGGTGGGGCTTTGACCTCTCTATGTGCCAATGTGGAGTCTTAGTTCCCAGACCTGGAATTGAACCTGTGCCTCCCACACTGGCAGCATGGTGTCTTAACCACTGGATTGCCAGGGAAATCCCAGGAGGTTCCCAGTTTTAGCCATATACTTATACTATGAGGTCCAGCTGCATTTCCACAGCAGTAAAATAAATCTACATAGTGCTCAACTGCCCCAGTACATGTGGTCACCCAGCACCTTCTGGGTGATTTCCAGTTTAGGGAGTGGACCACATCCTAAGTTCTTCTTCCTGGAGGTAGAAGATGCCTACCCACATATTTGGCTTCCCTTAAAGATGAAGTACAGGTGTGAGACTAGTCTTCTCTAATTAGAGCCAGAGAGCCTTCTCTTCTCAAGAGTAACATGCAAAATCCATTTTGTGGGAGGCTGAGGGCCCAAGTTTGAGGGGCAGCCCTGGCAGAATCTTAGGTATCCAGGGCCTAGTATCATGGTGTGAACTGCATTCTGTGCCTGGCTGTGGCAAACCCAGAACTTTCCCTGGACAGTCTGTCCAGGTGGCTTGGGCCTCCTCCCTGGCCATAGTCTGATACTGCTTAGCCCTCTGGAAAACCTATGAACCTCATAATATCCTTCAGTAAATTTCCATTTCTGCTTAAACTAGCTGGAGTATGTTATGGGGCTGGTGACGAAGAACGTGCTCAATGTCCCTGTCTACTGGGTTAGCGAAATACAAAGGCAATGAATTTCAAGAAGCCATCGAAGCTCTTTGATTCAATGGAAACATCAATGTAACGATTAGTGTTTGTAGAGAAATGGAGCACTATTTGGGACTTGGAAATCTTTCTATTAAGGAGATTTTCATATACATGGAATTTGTTATAACTTTGCCTTCTACTTATAACTGAAGAAAAGTTATGACCAACCTAGACAGCATATTCAAAAGCAGAGACATTACTTTGCCAACAAAGGTCTGTCTAGTCAAGGCCATGGTTTTTCCAGAAGTATATGTGGATGTGAGAGTGGGACTATAAAGAAAGCTGAGCGCCGAAAAATTGATGCTTTTGAACTGTGGTGTTGGAGAAGACTCTTGAGAGTCCCTTGGACTGCAAGGATATCCAACCAGTCCATTCTGAAGGAGATCAGTCCTGGGTGTTCATTGGAAGGACTGATGGTAAAGCTGAAACTCCAATACTTTGGCCACCTCATGCGAAGAGTTGACTCATTGGAAAAGACTCTGATGCTGGGAGGGATCGGGGGCAGAAGGAGAAGGGAACGACAGAGGATGAGATGGCTGGATGGCATCACTGACTCGATGGACATGAGTTTGAGTAAACTCCGGGAGTTGGTGATAGACAGGGAGGCCTGGCATGCTGCAATTCATGAGGTCGCAAAGAGTCGGACAGGACTGAGCGACTGCACTAAACTGAACTGAAAGCTGAAAGGGGCTTTAGAGATAATCTAGATTGACCCATTGGTTTCAGTGAGGAATTGGAATACCAGAGAAGGAAAGTGACTTGCCCAAGGTCACACCGTAACTGTAGCCTAGTGTAAAGATCACACCAGCTCAGAAGTCAGATCCTGGCTCTGCTACTTACTAACTGTATAACCTCAATCTATCCATGTAGTCTTTGAGCCAGTTTCCTTAGTCTCCTCATTTGCTAAATGAAGCAATAGTCTACATCTTATAGGTTCTTGTAAAGCATAAATGAGATAGTGTTTAGCATACGCTCAAAAAATAGTAAACGTTAAATAATGTTAGCTGATATTAACTTATCCTTAGACAAATATTTACCATAATCCACTATAAACCAAGCACTGTGCTGTGTGTTAGTCGCTCAGTTGTGTCCAACTCTTTGCAACCCCATGGAATTTGTTATAACTTTGCTTATAACAGAGTAGCCACCAGGCTCCTCTGTCCATGGGATTCTCTAGGCAAGAAAACTTGAGTGGGTTGCCATTTCCTACTCCAGGGGATCTTCCCAACCCAGGGATCAAAAAGATCCAAAAATTGCTAAAGTATTCTTGGAAAGCAGAACAAAGATGGAGACATCATGCTCCCAGACTTCAAAGTATATCACAAAGCTATAGTAATCAACAGAGTATGGTACTGGCATAAAATAGATTTTCACACAGATCAATGAAACAAAATAGACAGCCCCAAAATGAACACATGCCTATTCAGTTCAGTTCAGTTCAGTCGCGCAGTCGTGTCCGACTCTTTGCGACTCCATGAATCGCAGTACGCCAGGCCTCCCTGTCCATCACCAACTCCCGGAGTTCACTCAGACTCCATTGAGTCCATGATGCCATCCAGCCATCTCATCCTTGGTCGTCCCCTTCTCCTCCTGCCCCCAATCCCTCCCAGCATCAGGGTCTTTTCCAATGAGTCAACTCTTCGCATAAGGTGGCCAAAGTACTGGAGTTTCAGCTTTAGCATCAGTCCTTCCAAAGAAATCCCAGGGTTGATCTCCTTCAGAATGGACTGGTGGGATCTCCTTGCAGTCCAAGGGACTCTCAAGAGTCTTCTCCAACACCACAGTTCTAAAGCATCAATTCATCAATTCTTTGGCGCTCAGCCTTCTTCGCAGTCCAACTCTCACATCCATACATGACCACAGGAAAAACCATAGCCTTGACTAGATGGACCTTAGTCGGCAAAGTAATGTCTCTGCTTTTGAATATACTATCTAGGTTGGTCATAACTTTTCTTCCAAGGAGTAAGCGCCTTTTAATTTCATGCCTATACAGTCAATTGATTTATGACAAAAAGGCCATGACTATACAATGGGGAAAGGACATTTCTTCAATAAATGGTGCTGTGAAAACTGGACAGCTTCATGCCAAAGAATGAAACTGGATCACTCTCTTACACTAGACACAAAAATTAACTCAAATGTAAGCCTGAAATCATAAAATTCCTAGAAGAAAACATAGGTGATAAGCTCCTTGACAACATTTTTCATGATGGTATTTTTTTGGATTTGTCACCAAAAGCAAAGGCAACAAAGGCAAAAATAAACTAGTTTACATCAAACTAAAAATCTTCTTACAACAAAGGAAATCATTAGCAAAATAAAAAAGCAATCTACTGACTGTGAGAAAACATCTGCAAGTCATATATCTATAAGGATTAATATCCAAAATAGAAAAAGAATTCATACAACTTAGTAGCAAAACACCAAAAAAAAAACAATTTTTAAAGGGCAGAGGATCTAAACAGACATCTTCCCAAAGAAAACATATAGATAGCCAACATGAAAAGGTACTCAACATCACCAATCATTAGGGAAACACAAATCAAAACCACAATGAGATATCACCTCACACATTTTAGGATGACACCTGTGTGCTTGATGGTAGTATTTCCTGTTGTAAACTAATAAATTTTAAAGTACTTGTAGAAGGAGTGGCTTGGGTCAAGAAGATGGACACCACTTCCTCTGAAACCCATGACAAGAAGGTAAGGATGAATGAGTTTATCACTTTATAGTTTAAGACCCGTAGTCTCTTTTTCCTCTGGATAGTGGGAGATGAGGCAGAGGAAGGCTGGAACAGCTGTTAAAAGCTGTTAAAAACCAGGTGAAGGGATTACTTCCCAACTTTCAGATGCATGCTGTACCTTCTGTGCTGGCCCACTTGATCACTAAAATGCACTAAATCTGAATCCCAGTTCAGGTTCAACTAGGGCAATGGCACGCCACTCCAGTACTCCTGCCTGGAAAATCCCATGGACAGAGGAGCCTGGTAGGGTGCAGTCCGGGGGGTCGCTGAGGGTCGGACACGACTGAGCGACTTCCCTTTCACTTTTCACTTTGATGCATTGGAGAAGGAAATGGCAACCCACTCCAGTGTTCTTGCCTGGAGAATCCCAGGGACGGGGGAGCCTGATGGGGCTGCCATCTCTGGGGTCACACAGAGTCGGACACGACTGAAGCGACTTAGCAGCAGCAGCAGCAGGGCATACTACCATACTTAGAAAACCCACCTCATTCAAGCTTAAATATTCACCTTCATTTTTTCTCTCACGTCCTTGTGTATGATTTTATATTTTAAATCTTGCTTTTAGAAGTGTTTAGATTACATAAAGCAGTGATATAATTTTGTGTCCAAATATTAGTCACTTGTGTCAGCACTGTTTACTGACTAACCCATCCTTTCTTCACTGGTTTAAAATGCTGTCATTATCAGGACTGGTCTACAGAAACATTAAACTGACTTTAATATTGAAAAGAGTCTTCCATATCTTTAGTTGACAGTTAACTGTGGCTCTGAAGCAGAGGACCAAAGCCTTGTTTCTAAGAATTGACAGAGTTTGTGCTGCTTCATATACCACAGGCAAGCAGAACTACCAGCCTTTCTTCCTTCCATCACAAACTACTGGTTGCTCAGAATGAGCCCTCTGGAATCAGAAAACCCAGGTTATTTCTACCTTCCTCTTCACTAGTTAAGTGACACTGATTATAACATTTTGTAGCCCAGTCTCTCTTTCTGTAAACTGGGGATACCAGAAGTACTACTGCACAGGCAGTTGAAAGGATTACGGCATTTAAAGTGCCTGAGCAATAATAATATCAAGAGAATGCTGTTTATTATTGTCGCTGGTGACGTCATCAAGATTCTCATAATCAGCATCTAGACGGGCTATGACTAGGATTGTGGGGCACCCATGTTTACTGTTCACAGTTCAGTAATTCCTGTCGAATGTTTTCTGTGTCTTGTCACCATCCTAGCAGTGAACAATAAACATCTCTACCTTCTGAGAACTTACACACTAGTGGAGGAAAACAGTTAAGCCAACAGCCAAACAATAAATATCTGGTAATGTGAACAGTGCTATGGTGAAAGTGAAGCAAAGTTATATAATAAAGTTCATTAGGGAGCTTACCTTAAACAGGCAGTCAGAGAAGCCCTCATAAAGGGATGTAAATTTTAAGGTGAGCCTCAAATAAGAAAAAGGAGCCTATCAGAATTGTGTTGTCTTTCAAATATTTGGAGTTTTCCTAGACTTTCCACTGCTTTAAATTTCTAATTCAATTCTATTGTAGTCAGAAAATATTCTGCATATACTTTTAAGCCTTGTAAATTTATTGAATGTGTTTTATGACCCAGGATGTGTCTATCTTGATGAATGTACCATATGCACCTGAAAACATGTATTCTGCAGTTGTTACACTGTGTTAGTAAATTTCCATTAGATCAAAATGTTGATAGTGCTATTCATTTCCTCTACAGTTTTATTTATCTTTTTGTGTAGTTCTATTAATTGCTGAGAGAAGAGTTGTAAAATTATTATTTTCTAATAATGACTGTGGATATTTCTCCCTTTAACACTATCAATTTTTGTCAGGTTATTTTGAAGCTCTTATTAGAAGCATGCATACTTAGGATTGATCAGTTATGAATTGGCCATTTTATCATTATGATATATCTCTCTTGACCCTTTTAAAGTCTACTTTACTTGATATTAAGCCAATCTAGTCATTTTATGCTATTTGCATGTTACATCTTAATCTATCCACTTAGTTTCAATCTGTGTGTGCCTTGATACTTAAAATGGGTTACTTATAGACAGAATATATATGGGAGCTGGTATTTTTATGCAGCTTGTTGATCTCTGCTTTAATTGGAGTGTTTATTCTATTTACATTTCATGATTATTTGGATTTAGGTCCAACACGTTACTATTTTGTTTTCTGCCTGTCCTCTTTGTTTTGGTTCCTCTTTGCCTACCTTCTTTTGAGTTAATAAAATGTTTTTTGAATTCCATTTTATCTGTTAGTATTTTGGGTACATCTCTTTCTGTTTTTTGTTTTACTTTACCTAAGTGGTTGCTGGAGAGATTACAATATATATCCTTAACATTTCACAATCCTCTTAATGTGATACCATTTCACATAAGAACCTTACAACTGTATATACCCATTTTCTCCTTTCCCATTCTTAACACTGTGGTTTTCTGTAAATGTGGGATATTAATAAATCCCCAAACATATAATTTTTCTTTTAAACAGTTTAATTTTTCTTTTAAACATACGTAGTTTAAAATAACTAGAAGGAAAAAAGCTTTTCCTATTTATTTACATATTTACCGTATCTAGTGCTCTTCATTCCCTCTGATAAGACTAGATTTCCCTCTGGTATCTTTCCCTTCAACCTGGAGAACTTCCTATAGCATTTCTTGCAGTGCAGTCAACTCACAATGAAGTTTCTTAATTTTATTTATCTTAAAATGTCCTCTCTGTGCTCCATTCATTCTTAAAAAGTATTTTTGTGGAAAATAGCATTCTAGGTTGGTTTTTGTTTCTTCCAGCATTTTAAAATTACTGTCATCTTTGCTACTGCTGCTAAGTCGCTTCAGTCGTGTCCAACTCTGTACGACCCCATAGACAGCAGCCCACTAGGCTCCCTCATCCCTGGGATTCTCCAGGCAAGAACACTGGAGTGGGCTGCCATTTCCTTCTCCAATGCATGAAAGTGAAAAGTGAAAGTGAAGCCGCTCAGTCATGTCTGACTCTCAGCGACCCCATGGACTCCTGAAAACAGTAGGGAAAGTCCCTGATCATTCGTACTCTACTTCTCTGGCTGCTTTTAAGATTTACTCCTCATCTCTTGTTTTCTTCAAATTTATGATGTTTTGCCTTGGGTATAGTTTTCTCTATTTATGCAATTTGGGGCTTATTTGGTTTCATAAATTATTAAGTGTATGACTTGAACAAAAGATAGGACATCTTCAGCCATCATTTCATCAAATATTTTTCTATTCCATGCTCTTTCCTCTACTTTTGGAACTCCAATTAAATGTATGCTAGACCTTTTCATATTGTTCACAGGTCATGAGATTCTAAAATCTTTTTCCTCTCTATTCTTCAGCTTGGATGATTTCTATTGATCTACCTCTAAGTTTATGAAGTCTTTCTTTTGCTATTTTTAATGTTCCATTAAATTTTTCCAGATACTTCATTTTTCAGTTCTAGAATTCTGACTTAGTTCTTTTTGTAATTTCCCTTCTTCTGCTGAGATTTCCATTTTTTCATTCATTATGAGCATATTTTCCTACAGGCACCTGAATGTAGCTATAATAGCTGCTTTAAAACCTCTGTGTGCTAAATACGACAAATAGATCATCCAGTGATGGTATCCAAAGATTGTCTTCGCTAGAGTGTGAGTAACATTATTCTATTTCTTTCATGTGCCTGGTAATTTTGTAGTATTTTCTGACCGGAGAGAATGAAATGCTATAAAACCCCTGGACTCTGTTGCATTTCTCCAAGTAGCTTTATTATTATTACCTTGCCCACTTTTAGCAGACCAATTGACTTGACTAACATGAAACTCTAAGCTCTGCTTCCTTTGCAATGGGTGGCAGTTGATATCTCTGTTGAGTTCTATAAGGCTTATTCTGGGCTCATTGGGGTCTACCCCACACAAGCATAATTCAGATATCAGCCAGGTCTCTGGGCAACCCATCTTTGCTCTATCCCACTTTTCAAACACAGACTTTTTCCCAATTGTATCTGCTTTTGATGACTTCAGGTAGCTGTATATGTTTTTCCAGAGCTTATAGCTGTTATCTACATGAGGATTGGTCTGAAAGGAGTCTGTTAGATATTACTAGAAGTAGTCCATTGTAAAATTTTAAATAAGGGACCGCCAAAAAATTTTATTTACTTCTTAAATAAGTAATTTTGGCTGCCATATAGCAGGAATGAATTGTAGCAGGAATCAATAGTGGAAGCAAGGAAAGCTGTTATGAAGCCACTTTAATGAGTTGAGGTGGCTTATACCATGGAAAGAAGCAGAAACATTCACGTGAAAAGGTAAAGTAAACACGATTTGCTAAAAGATTAGATGTGATGAGTGAGAGAAAGAGAAAATACCAGGATTACTGGTGGGTTTATAGCCTGAGCACTTGGGTAGATAATGGTCTCTCTTCATGACAGAGAAGACTCAGGAAGAAGCAGGCTGGATGGGTATCTTAAGACATACTAAGTTTGAGGTGCTTATGAGATTTTTTAAGAAGCGTCAAGTATATATGATGCTTAAGAAGTAAATAAAATTTCTTGGTGGTCTCCCATTTAAAAATTTACAATGGACTACTTCCAAGCTGGACATATGACACAGGAGCTCAAGGCAGAGGTTACACCTGAAGGTACAGAATGACATCTTCAGTTTACACAAGGTATATAACATAACAGGACTAAGGAAAGTAGAGATGAAAAGAGGTGGTTGCAAGAACCAACCCCTGGACTTAACAAAATTTAGAGGTTCACCAGAGGAGAAGAGGCCAGCAAAAGAGAAAAAAAGGAATCAAAGAATAAGCTAGGAGAAGAATGGGTAGAGGGAAAAACAAAACAAAACTTTAATAAGAGATGCTGACATAGTTGTTAGAATGACTATTATTGTAAAGACAAGAAATAGCAAGTATCCAGTGAGGATGTGGAAAAAAGAGATCCCTGTGCACTACTGATGGAAATGTCAATTTGTCCAGCCACTATGGAAAAAATTATGGAAGTGCCTCAAAACTTTAAAAATAGAACTACTTCATGATCTAGTTATTCCACTTCTGGGTATTTATCCAAAGAAAATGAAAACACTAACTTGAAAAGATACATACACTCCCACATTCACTGCAGCATTATTTACAATAGCCAAGATATGGAAATAACCTATGTCTCCATCAGTGGATAAATGGGTAAAGAAGATGTGGTGCATATATTTATAAGGTAATATTATTCAGCCATAAAAAATAATGAAATCTTGCCATCTGCAACAACACGGGCACATCTTGAGGGCATTATGCTAAATAAAATAAGTCAGAGAAAAACAAATGTAGTATGATCTCATTTATATGCGGAACCTAAAAAAACAAACAAAAACACCTAAGCTCCAAGCTCACAAATACAGATTGCCCTGGAGAAGGAAATGGCAACTGGCTCCAGTCTTCTTGCCTGGGAAATGCCATGGACAGAGGAACCTGGCAGGCTCCAGTCCATGGGCTTGTAAAGAGTCGGACAAGATCAAGCAACTGAGCCCACACACACTGTGCATAATGTACAGCATGGTGACTAAAGTTAATAAAGCTGTATTGCATATCTGAACATTGCCAACAGTAGATCTTCAAAGTCCTCATCACAGGGAAAAAAATTATGTGACTATGTATGGCGATAGATATTAACTAGCTCATTGTGTGATCATTTTATAATATACAAAGACATCAAATTATTATGTTGTACACTTAATGTGTAATGTTATGTCAATTATGACCCAGGTTCAAAAAAAGAAGGAATCATGAGTTGATTGCTGCTGTGAATTTGAGGAAAATGAAGACAGAAAACAACCTTTAGACTTCGTGTTGGAGGGTATCTGTGAATAAGGGTCTGAAGCCCATGTGGGTCATCCTTGAGGAGAAAACTGAAGGGAAGGAACACGTTACATTGATGGCTGTGGAGAATATTAGCAAAAGTTACACAGTGAACAGGAAAGAAATCTGCCAGTGTCTGAAGGGGGATGTGGGTCAGAGAAAGCTTTTTTCAGTTTCATACTGAAGATACAAGACTGTTTGTATACTAAAAAAAAAAAAAGGATTTATGTATACTGATAGGGAATATCCACTTGCCTTTACTGTGTGGTCATGGCTGGATTCCAGTGTATCCTGCCAGTTCTTGCTCCCCTTTTTCTATTCCACATGTTCCCTAGATGGGGAAAGTGTACATTTCACTGTCTTTAATACCGAGAAGGACTGGTCAACTATGTAGTTAGAATCAATGGATACACAATCCCATCGTCATGTAACTATTGATAGGGACCTTGTGGTCACTGATTCTAACAGTTCTACACTTAAGATCCTATTTAAATGTCAAATACATATATACAAAAATCTTTGTGTAATATGAGAATTTTCTCTGGGTGATATGGGCAGTCAAGTCTTTTAGTGATGAATTTCATTGGTCTTTCCTACAATCCCTAGAGGAGCAAAACAAGGTAGTGATGAGAATACAGACTTTGGTATGACTCAGACCCAAGTTTAAGTTCTGGTTCTGCCTCTTTCTAAAGCTCTATTTTTTAAAATAATAAACACACATCACTAGTCAACTTTCTGTGTGTCTTCTAGACTTCATTTCTATACCTGCCTTTCATTCTTGGTTTCAGTGTCTGTCCTACGCATGTAACTGGAGCTAGTATGTCCTGCAACCACTTTAAATCTACCTCGGCACCAGCAACTATAAATGCAGGTGACCTGAGCCCTGCACTCAGTATCTACGCTGCGATGTGAGCTAGTCCAAGCATTTCCGGCAACCAGGGATCACTAAATTGCATAAGCAGGTGTCTGTGCAAAGTCCAAGAGGTTAATCATGAACAACTTATTTTATCTGTGGCTACAGAGGTGGAATCAGTGTTGTCAACACCAGGCAAACACAACAAAGCCTTTCCTAAGAGAGATCCAGAGAGGTAAGTCAGACAGAAATGCACCTTTTACAAAGATTATGCTTTTCCTAGGATTTCCTACTGGTTTTCCAACAACTGGTCATATTTGTCTACATGGTCACTCCTTTCCCCTCTGCCTTATCTGAACTAATAATACTCAAAACAAGACAAAAATTATAGTTTGCCATGAAACCTATTAAAAGACAGGGCACTCTCCACATCAATGGAAAGGATCAGATTTCCCATCTCAAGTCAAAGGAAAAGATCTGAGAGTGGTTATGTTTCATGTCTAGAAATTATATTGAGAGTCATTTATTCAAAGATTAGATTTCCCATTGTTCTCATTTGGAGGTCTGGAATTTGCCTGAAAATGAAGCAACAAGAAAAATAGGAATTTCCTAATGATTCGCATATACTTGTTATGCTACCCAGACAGTCAAAACTACTATAGTATCAAACTAATAGTATACTTCAGAGTGAAACAGAAAAAACAGTGACTCATTTACAAGTAAAAATATAAATGTTCTACCAAAGGCTTCTGAGTGTTCACCTAACTTTACATACTGTCTCAGTAAATGGAACTCCTGTACTCTTGCATCAAATATTTCTTCTCTGGCCTCTTTAACATTTGAAATGAGCAGACAAAGCTCTGTTGCCGCCAGTAACTCATCCACATTTCGTTCCACACACATACATGCCAGTCTGAGAAACACAATCTTCCTGCTCCTAAAGTATGAAAGGCTGCCTTGGCCCCATGGTGCCAAGGAGTCTAGGTATCCTAAGAAAGAGCTTAGATTGAGGCTACACAACCTCTCCCCTGGGAAAGCCCTGATGACAGGAGCAATGGAAACCACCACCCAAGATGGAGGCTTGTGGGTGAATTATTACTATTTTAAATTATAAAACTTCCTTCCAGGTCCAACCAGAGTTAACAGAATAGATTCGGTAGGAAACAGCAAGGTTACAAAGAGAGGAATTAACAAAATGGAATATATGTGATGGTTAAACTGAGCAGCAAATCAGCCTGTGCTATGGGTCTCTAGGGCTCCCCTGATAGTTCAGTTGGTAAAGAATCTGCCTGCAATGCAGGAGACTCCAGTTCAGTTCCTCAGTTGGGAGGATCCGCTGGAGAAGGAATAGGCTACCCACTTCAGTATTCTTGGGCTTCCCTAGTGGCTCAGCTGGTAAACAATCCACCTGTAGTGCAGGAGACCTGGGTTTGATCCCTGGGTTGGGAAGATCCCCTGGAGAAGGGAAAGGCTATCCACTCCAGTACTCTGGCCTGGAGAATTCCACGGAGTATATAGTCCATTGGGTTGCAAAGAACTGGACACGACTGAGCGACTTTTACTTCACTTCATGGGTCTCTAACCTCTCTGGACTCCTAGATGTTCATTTTTACCAGATAATAACAAATATTATCTGATTTCCTTAGGAGATTTACTGAGCCCACAGCAATCACAGGAGACAGAAGATTGGAATCCTTTTCATGTTCATCAAAGGGGTTCGTTGGGGCCCTTTATTAATGACTGTAAGAGTATGTGTGGATAAAAGAAGAGAAAACATAACATTTTCAACTGTGTCCCCTGGAAGATGTGCAGTATGGACATAGATAACTGTAACTTCCTGGAATTAAATTAAAGGCAGGATTTCTCAGTGTGCTCTACAGGCCACCTGCATCAAACTCAACTGGGGCATCTGTTTAACATATAGATTCCTAGACTCCTACCCACAGATATTCTCCTTTAGTGGTCAGAGGTGGGTCCTGGAAATCTGCATTCCTGACATACTCCCCTAGTGAGTCTCGGGTGCCCTAGAGTTGAGACGCACGAGCACAGGGTATGGGAAGAATTTTTACAGGATTGGCCTTGTGGAATAAAACAAATAAATTTCCTTCACCCCTACTTTCAGACAAGCCAAAGGTGTTGCATACATAATAAAGGTAAGATTGTTCAAAATATGGGATTAGGACAACTGGCATCTATGTGAAAAAATAAATGTGACTTCTGCCTCACACCATACACAAAATTAATTCTAGGAGAATGGAAAAAAAAAAAGTAAATATGAAAAACCAGCAATTCTTTCCCTTTAGAAGGAACAATAAGAAGAAATTTTCATTTTGTGATAGGGAAAGACTTTTTTGAACAAGCTACAATAAGATCAAAGGACTTCCCTGGTGGCTCAGATGGTAAAGCATCTGCCTACAATGAGAGAGACCTAGGTTCAGTCCCTGGGTGGGAAAGATTTCCTGGAGAAGGAAATGGCAACCCTCTCCAGTATTCTTGCCTGGAAAAATCCCATGGATGGAGGAGCCTGGTAGGCTACAGCCCATGAGGTCACAAACAGTTGGACACAACTGAGCAACTTCACTTTCACTTTTCACAATAAGATCAAAGTAAAAAAGAATGATTTATCAATATGCCTATGTGAAATTTTTAAAAAATCTTATATATAAGATTTGAAATATAAAAGATAAGCAACCAAGAGAAGATATTTGAAAGACTCAGAGCTAATAAAAAGTCTACTAGAACTCCTTACAAATCAGTGGGAAATAGAAAACCCAGTATAGAAATGGATAAAGGATACAGACAGTTCATAATATAAACAAACAAATGAAATATCCAACAAGCAAATGAAAAAATGCTCAACTCACTAACACTCCAGAAAAATGCAAACATTTAAAAAAATTAAATATTATTTTCATACCCATCAGAATATAAAAAGTATTTTAAACTGATGATATTAAATGCTTGTGAGAATCTCAAGAAATGACAGCTCTTGTACATTGCTGCTGCTGCTGCTGCATCACCTCAGTCGTGTCCGACTCAGGGCAACCCATAGAAGCAGCCCACCAGGCTCCCCCGTCCCTGGGATTCTCCAGGCAAGAACACTGGAGTGGGCTGCCATTTCCTTCTCCAATGCATGAAAGTGAAAAGTAGAAGTGAAGTCACTCAGTCATGTCCAACTCTTAGCGACCCCATAGACTGCAGCCTATCAGGCTCCTCCGTCCATGGGATTTTCCAGGAAAGAGTACTAGAGTGGGTTGCAACAGTACTATAAATTCATTGAATCAGTTTAGAGAGCAATTTCTTAAGCTCTACTTAATTATAAAATATACATTACTTTCAGTTCAGTTCAGTTCAGTCACTCAGTCATGTCCGACTCTTTGCAGCCCCATGAATCGCAGCACGCCAGGCCTCCCTGTCCATCACCAACTCCCGGAGTTCACTCAGACTCATGTCCATCAAGTCCGTGATGCCATCCAGCCATCTCATCCTCGGTCGTCCCCTTCTCCTCCTGCCCCCAATCCCTCCCAGCATCAGGGTCTTTTCCAATGAGTCAACTCTTCACATGAGGTGGCCAAAGTACTGGAGCTTCAGCTTTAGCATCATTCCTTCCTGCTTTTTAGCTCCTCCTCACTTTCTGCCATAAGGGTGGTGTCATCTGCATATCTGAGATTATTGATATTTCTCCCAGCAATCTTGATTCCAGCTTGTGTTTCTTCCAGTCCAGCATTTCTCATGATGTACTCTGCATATAAGTTAAATAAGCAGGGTGACAATATACAGCCTTGACGTACTCCTTTTCCTATTTGGAACCAGTCTGTTGTTCCATGTCCAGTTCTAACTGTTGCTTCCTGACCTGCATACAGATTTCTCAAGAGGCAGGTCAAGTGGTCTGGTATTCCCATCTCTTTCAGAATTTTCCACAGTTTACTGTGATCCACACAGTCAAAGGCTTTGGCATAGTCAATAAAGCAGAAATAGATGTTTTTCTGGAACTCTCTTGCTTTTTCCATGATCCAGCGGATGTTGGCAATTTGATCTCTGGTTCCTCTGCCTTTTCTAAAACCAGCTTGAACATCAGGGAGTTCACGGTTCACATATTGCTGAAGTCTGGCTTGGAGAATTTTGAGCATTACTTTACTAGCATGTGAGATGAGTGCAATTGTTCGGTAGTTGGAGCATTCTTTGGCATTGCCTTTCTTTGGAATTGGGATGAAAACTGACCTTTTCCAGTCCTGTGGCCACTGCTGAGTTTTCCAGATTTGCTGGCAAATTGAGTGCAGCACTTTCACAGCATCATCTTTCAGGATTTGAAACAGCTCAACGGGAATTCCATCACCCCACTAGCTTTGTTCGTCGTGATGCTTTCTAAGGCCCACATATATGTGTGTAAGTATACTGTATTGGTGTTTTTCTTTCTGGCTTACTTCACTCTGTATAATCAGCTCCAGCATCATCCACCTCATTAGAACTGATTCAAATGTATTCTTTTTAATAGTTGAGTAATACTCCATTGTGTATTAGTAATTTTAATACTCATTTTAGATTCCTTAAGAAGGGTTTGCTATTATATTTTAAATATTTGAAGTTGGTATTTAAACATTTTATGGAATGAAATAGTATTATTTGAGTAAAATTTACTGATTAGAAAATTACTTGATTTGAGGTAGGGTAATAAGATGTCATTGCTATGTTATATATTGTCATAGAATGTCATTATCATTTACATGCTCTATACACTAAAACCTTGTAATAGACTTATTACAAGAGGTCCACAGGTTTTTCAGTCTGATGGATGTGTGTTTAATTTATGTCTCTACCACTTATTAGCTCTGGTATAGCTCTTGACATAATTGTAAAATGAAATTGAATTTTGCTCACTAAATTATGAGAATTTAATGTGATATGTGTTAGAAACATTATTTAGTATGCTTTCAATGTCTTTTTTTTTTATTTCCTAGATACACATGGACAAAACTTTCCCTTTCTCTGTCTTGAAGAAATTAAAATGCATTTTCCTTTCTCTACTAATTTTCTATGGCTGCCATAAGAAAATACTACAAACTTGGTAGCTTAAAAAAAAAACCCTGAAATGCATTCCCTCAAAGCTATGGAGACTAGAAGCCTGAAATCAAGGTGTTGACAAGGCCATGCTCCCTCCAAAGCCTCTAGTGGAGAATCTGTTTCATGCTTTTCTCTGTTCAATCCTTGGCTTTCTTTAACTTACAGTTAGCTAGGTAATTCCAGTCTTTCTTTAGGCTTTCACATGGCCATTTTTCCTCTGTGTTTCTGTTTACACGTCTCTTTCCTTATAAGGGAAATCCATCATATTGGATTCAGGCTCCTTCTAATGATATCATCTAATTTGATTGCATCTGCAAACCACATTTTTAAATAAGATCACATTTACAGGTACCAGGGATTACGACAACATAGGTTTGGGGGACATAACTCAACCTATGTGTGTTTGCTCAGTTGATCAGTTGTGTCCGACTTTTTGCAACTTTTTGTATTACAGCCCACCAGCAAACGGGTTGCCATTTCCTTCTTCAGGGGATCTTCCCAACCCAGGAATCAAAGGGGCAGATTCTTTACCACTGAAACACCTGGGAAGCCCCAATTCAACATGTAACACTTTCTATTCCAAGAAAAGTACCACTATCCCAACTAATACTGTAATCTTTCCTTTCCTCAATGTATATGTTCTGTGACCTCTGATTTAAAAATCAGATAAAGCTCCAAAAATTTTAGAAATGCTACACTTACCATTACATTATCATGTAGAAATTTTTCCACTTTATACATTTTTAAGTACACAATGCAATTACTATAGACAGAAAAAAAATAAAAGCATGATATCAATGGAATTAGTTTATTAAGCTTCAAAGTGTATAAGACATATTAAGTTATACAGAATCTAAACTCTGGTCATTTCTATCAGTTGATGGGTAAAAAAGCAAAACATTCTTCCAGTTTTTATATATTGTGTCCTTTGAAGCAACAGTGAACTGAACCATTAAAAAGTAAATCACTCCACTGAACTGAAAAACAGACTCTGATTGGGAAAACTAATGCCTTAGGAAAAAGCAGGTTTTGTAATCTGTGCATTCATGTCTCTCTTTGTCTTTGATAGATGATGAAAAAAGCTACATTCTAAACAAAACTGCTACAGTGACTGCAAAACCATTATTTTTTCTTTTATATATCAAAAGAAGTTTTAGCACCTCACCCCAGATGCCTACTAAATGGAAAGTGACAGGACAATGAGAAAAACAGCCTTATCGAATTTACCATTTTATAGTTCATTTCCTGATGACAAATGAAACATCTATTTCACGGGGCTTCAATTTACTTGACAAAATAAAAGGGGGAAAATTTGCTCTTGATTACTCATAGGTTGGTTTGTAACATAAAATTTTACTATAATTCATATTTAATATATGTATCCATTTTGACTATTTGGTTTATGTCATGTTAATCATAGAAACTTCTATAAGATTTATAGAGGAAAAGATATCTTGTGAAGGTTCTTTATTAATAAAGCAAAGGTTATTTATTAATAAAGCAAATGAGTCTACTTGGAATTTGTTGGCTGGGAAAAGTAGACTCACAGACAAGCTTAACTTGAAAGACAGATAGTGCTAGACTATATGCATGACCCAAAGTGTGCAACTTACCTAACCATGCAATCAATGAAAGAATTAGAGCAAGGTAAAGGGGACTTGGAGGTTCTAAATAGGGCAGGAGCATGTGAGAATTTTAAGGAAAGTAAGTAGGGCAGAAGTGACTGAAGATAAAACCTGAGCAAAGGTATAAAGAGAGTTATAAAATTGGCCAAACAGAAATCCAAAGCAAGAGTTTCCCAGGCAGGATAACCAGTTAGAGTAAATGTCTTAAAGCAGGAGTGACTAGTCCATATGGAGGAAAGCAAAGAGACTATGGAAGCAAAAGTAAGGAGGAAAGAAGAATAACAGAAATGACAGACACAAGGTATCACAGAGCCTCATAGGCTTTTGATTATTGTTTTGCCAGTAATAGCCCCTGGCATGGTGTTGTGTGGAAGGCAGAGCAGCATATTCTTTTCCCTTGCTTAAAGTGGGTACCTCTGGTCATGATGATGGGCACAGATTATAGGAAGCATGGGCAAAAAAAAAAAAAAAAAGAAAGGCATAGAAAAAATTGGATGCAATTTAAAACATCCTCAAAAGTGTTGATTGTTGATTGTACTACCAGAGTGATGAGCAACAGTAGATTTCTGGTCATATTTTGAAGACAGAATTGGATGATTTTGTGATGGATTACATATGCAATCAGAGGGAGAACATTGTGTGTGGTATGGGAGGCAGAGAGGGATAGGAAAGGGGAGGGTCAATGATAATTTTATTCTAGAATTTGAACCTCATTAGTGGAAAGATTAAATTATCAATGAAGAGGGATAGGTGTGTGGGTATATTAAATGTGAGTGTATGTATGTGATTCAAGAGAGGGACTCTCCAGAGTTCAGTTGGAGGTCAATTAAGTTAGATATATCTATTTGTCATGCTTTCAGCAATACTAAATGATGTCAGAATGTTTTACCTTGCACTCATCTTCTCTCCCAATGTCCTGACCATAGACAACTCAGACTGGGAAGCAGAGATATAGAAGTATAAGGTGGGACAAGATAAGAAGACAGAATTCATCTTCTCTTTCCTACTGCAGATTGCAAGTCAGTCATTAGTCTCATTTAATGTTGAAGAAAGATATAAAGTTTAAATTGGATAAGATATGAAATCCAACTGAACTGGATTAAGCAAAAGGAAAAAGATGGTAATAGTAATAAATGTGGAGCCCAACTTGTAATAAATCAAAGTTACATCATACAGATAAAGATGAACCAATAAAAAAAAAAGATAATTCAATTACCCAGATTAAAAGCAATATAGAAACAATGAATAGCTGACTAAATGACACAGAAGAATAAAAGAGTTATCTGGAAGATAGAATAATGAAAATCACCCAATCAGAATAGCAGACAGAAAGATAAATGAAAAAACATGATAAAAATTATGAGATCTATGGGATAATGCAAAATGTGTCAATCTATGTATTACAGGGTTTCTGGAATGAAAATAGGGAAGGAGATAAAAATGCATTGAAGAAATTATGGCTGAAAACTTCTCAAACCTAAAGAAGGAAATAGACATGCAAGCACAGAAAGAACAGAAGGTCCCAAACAAGATGAATACAAACGGCCCCATGTCAAGACATATCACAATTAAAATGGCAAAAGTAAAATATAAAGAAAGAATTCTAAAGGCAACAAGAGAAAAAGAGTTAAAAAGGAGGTCCCATAATGTTATCAGCTGATTTCTCTACAGAAACTCTGCAGGTAGAAGGTATTAGAATTCTACATTTGAAGTCCTGAAAGAAAAAAAAAAAAAAAAAATATGAAGCAAATTAAATTTAGAGGGGATTTCATACAGGCCTTCCTCAAGAAACAGAAAGAATCTTAAACAAATAACCTAACACCTAAATGAATTAGACAAAAGAACAAAGTGAAATTCCTCAGAAGAAAATAAAGACCAAGGATAAAAGAAATAAAATTTGGGAGATGTGTATAAGAGACAGTTTGAAGTCCCGAAAAAAAAAAAAAAAAAAAAAAAAACAGTCCTGCAGCCTAAGAAATCTATCCAGTAAGATCATTTTCAGTAGAAGTAGAGAAAGAATTTCTCAGACAAGCAAAACATGTAAAGAAGTCAGCAATACTAAACCTATCCTGGAAGAAAGTTGGAAGTGTCTTTTCCACATACAAAAGAGGTAAGAACCTCTAGTAAAGAAGAAATCACAATAGGAAAGACAAATATATAAAAGGGTTGAAGAACATTTAAATAAGCCTGTATTAGAAAATATTAATATTTAAATATTTAATAATATTTAAAAATGCAAAAATAACTATAAAAATAAGCATTAATATGTAAAATGGGACAACAAAAGTCACAAAATATAGGAGAGTAGAGTATTGGTATTTTAGAATGTGTTTGAACTTTAAACTTGATCAGTTTAAAGTAAGTAAATATAGTTTTGGATTAACATGCATGAACTCCATGGTAATCACAAATTAAAAACATGAAATAAATACACAAAAATCAGAAGGGAAATCAAATATGTTACAAAATAAAAATCAAACCACCAAGGAAAAGACAAAAGAAGGAAATGACTAAAAAGGAACTGTGCAAACTAGAAAACAAAGTCTTAAATGGCAATAAGTACATATCTATCAATAATGGCTGTAAATGTCAACAGAGTAAATGTTTAAATCAAAAGACAGAGTGATTGATTTTTATAATAATATAAGAACCTGCAATATGTTGCCTACAAAAGACTCACTACAGGGTGAAAGACACAGATCCAAAATGAGGAGATGGAAAAACGTATTTCATGCAAATAGAAATGACAATAAATCAAGGGTAACAGTACTCTCACCAGACAAAATAGACTACAAAACAGGCGTAAAGACAAAGAAGGGTATTATATCATAAAGGGAACAATATAAGAAGTGAATATTACACTCATTAACATATGCATCCAATAAAAGATCACCTAAATATAAAAAGGAAATGCTGACAAAGGGAGAAATTGACAATTATACAATGATAGAAGATTTTAACACCACATTGACTTCGATGAAGAGATCATTAAGACGGAAAAGACAGTGGAAGTCCTAAATGCCACAATCAGTCAGTTCAACTTAATTAATATCTACCAACATTATGTTCAATAAAAGTACAGACTGCACATTCTTTTCAAGTGCACATGAAACGTTCTCTAGGATAGATCACATATCAAGTCATGAAACAACCCTCAACAAATTTGAGGATAGAAATTTTATCAAGTATTCTTTCTGGCCATAACAGTATGAAATTAGAAATCAACTACAGAAAGAAAAGCTAAAAAAGAACAAAAACATGAAGATTAGACAACAGGCTACTAAAAAAACCAAGAGATCATTAATTAAATCAATGAAGAAATTAGAAAACTACCTTGAAGCAATTTAAAATAAAAAACTGCAAAATCTATGAGATGAAGCAAATTAAATTTAGAGGGGATTTCATACAGGCCTTCCTCAAGAAACAGAAAGAATCTTAAACAAATAACCTAACACCTAAATGAATTAGACAAAAGAACAAAGTGAAATTCCTCAGAAGAAAATAAAGACCAAGGATAAAAGAAATAAAATTTGGGTCAAAAATAAAAAAAAATAAAAGAACAATAAAACTAACAGCTGGATTTTTGAGAAGATAAACAAAATAGACAAACCTCTAGCCAGGTTCACCAAGAGGAAAAGAGGACCCAAATAAAGTAAGAAATCAAATTAGAGAAATAGCAGTTGATATCCAAGAAATGCAAAAAATCTTAAGATAATACTACTTAAGATAATAACAGTTATATGCTAAAAATGGACAAGCTAGAAGAAAAGGACAAGTTTCTGGAAACATATACCATGCCAAGACTGAGTCAAACAGAAATTTTGCCAAACTGATCACTAGAAGTGAAATAGGATTTGTAATAAAAGAATTCCCTGAAAACTAAAGTCTAGGACAGAAAAGTTTCAATAGAAAATTCTACCTAACCCATAAAGAAGAACTTATATATATTCTTCTCAAATTATTCCAAAAAATGAAGGCTAGAGTGTACCACCAAACACATTCTATGAGACCACCATCATCCTGATACCAAAATTAGACAAAGGCATGATAAAAAGAAAATTACATACCAATAGTTTTGAGGCATAGAGGCAAAAACTCAACAAAATATTTATAAACTAAATCCAGCAATGCATAAAAAGGACCATACATCACAAGTTGGACTTATGTCAGAGTTACAAAAATGTTTCAACAAATGCAAATCAGTAGGATACACTACATTAGCAAAGGAAAACAAAAGTCATATGAACATCTCAATAGATGTAGAAAAAGCATTTGACAAATTAAAATTCAACATACATAAATAGTAAAAACTATAAAAGTAGGTATAGAGGGTACATATTTCAACAAAGAAAGGCCATTTATGACAAACACAGAGCCAATATAATACTCTATGGTGAAAAACTGAAAGCCTTCCTGCTGTATTCTGGAACAAGACAAAGATACCCACCATCATTTCTGCTATTCAACATGGTATTGGTAGTCCTAACCACAGCAATCAGACAAAAAAAAAAAAAAGAAGAAAGTATTCAGATTAGAAGGGAAGAAGTACAACTCATCATGTGCAGATGACATGAAACTTTGTATAGAGAAACCCTGATGTCTCCCCCACAGTAACCACTAGGATAAATGAATTCAGCAAGGTAGCGGAATATAGAAATAATAAACAGAAATTTGTTGTTTCCTCTATACACTAACAATGAAATATCAAAAAAAGAAAGTAAGAAAAATAATCGCATTGAAACTCACCTCAAAACAATAAAATAGATAGTAATAAAACTTAATCAAGGAGGTGAAAGCCCTATATGCTGCAAATGACAAAACACTGATAAAAGAAATTAAATATGACCAAGCAATGTAAAAATATTCTGTGTTCTTGGATTGGAAGAATTAATATAGTTAAAATAACCATACTACCCAAAGTAATCTACAGATTTAATGCAATCAAAATACCTGTGACATTCTTCACAGAACTAGAAAAAAAAAATTCTAAAATTTATACAAAACTACAAATGCCCTGAACTGTCAAACATTCTCGAGAAACAAGAATAAAGTTGGAGGTATAATCCTCACAATCTTCAGCCTGTTCTTCAAAGCTACAGTATACAAAACAGCAAGATTCCAGCACAACAACAGATATATAGATTAATGAAACAGAGTAAAGAGCCCAGAAATAAATCCACACTTATATGGTCAAATAATCTATGACAGAGGAAGCAAGAATATAAAATAAAGAAGAGAGCCTCTTCAACATGTGGTGTTGAGAAAGCTAGGCAGCTTTCATAAATCAATGAAATTAGAACATTCTTTCACACCATACACAAAAACTCAAAATGGCTTAAAAACCTAAGACATGACACCAAAAATCTCCAAGAATATAGGTGAGTATTCTTTGTCATAAATTGTAGAAGTATTTTCTTAGATCAGTGTCTCAAGACAAAAGAAATAAAAACAAATCAATGTGTCCCAATCAAATTTAAAAGTTTTTGCATAGCAAAGGAAATGATGGAGGGAAAAAAAGAAAAACATGCAGAATGGGAGAAAACATTTGCTGTTGATGTGACTATAATGGGTTGATTTCCAAAATGTACAAGTAGCTCATATAACTCAATATGTATATTAAAAAAAAAAAAAACACAAAAAAAAAGAAGAAAAAAAAATGAATAGGAGACTCAGATATTTTTTCAAAAGAAATCATACTGATTGTTAACAGACACATGAATAATTGTTCAACATCACTAATTATTAAATCAAAACCACAAAGAGGTATTATCTCACATAGGTTAGAAAGGCTATCATTAAAATTCTACAAATAATAAATGCAGAAGGAGGTATAGAGGGAAGGGAAGCTTCCCACCTACTGGTGAGAATTAAATTGGTGCAGCCACCTATAGAGTTTCTTTTAAAAAATGAAAAATAGAACTACAATGTGATCTAGCCATCTCACTCTTGGCTATATACCCCCTCAAAAAATGAAAAATCTAAACTGAAAAAAATACACGCACCCCAATGTTCATAGCAACACTATTTATAGTAGCCAAACATGGAAGCAATCTAAGTATCCATTGACAGATGAATAAAGAAGTGGTATGTATACACATACACACACAATGGAGTATTACTCAGGAATAAGGATGGAATACTGTCATTTGCAGCAACACAGGTAGACCTAGAGAATATTGTGCTTAATGAAATGAGTCAGACAATGACAAATACTGTATCCCTCATATATAGAAATTTAAAAATACAAATGAAGCTATATAGAAAACAGAACTGACTTACCAATATAGAAAGCTAACTAAATGGTTACCAAAGGGGAGAGTGATGGGGTGAGGGACAAATTAGAAGTATCAGATTAATAGATAAAAAATACTAAATAGAAAATAGATAATCAAAAATGAATTTATTGTATATAGCACAGGGAATCATACTCAATATCTTATAATAATATATAATGGAATATACTTTATAAAGAAAAACCTAACAAATGACTATGCTACACATATAAATTAACCAAATACTGTAAATCAACTATATTGCTGTTGTTGTTGAGTTGCCTAGTTGTGTCCAACTCTTTGCAACCCCACAGACTGGAGCATGCCAGGCCTCTCTGTCCCTCACAATCTCCCGAAGTTGGACCAAGTTCATGTCCATTGCATCGGTGATGCCATCCAGCCATCTCATCCTTTGATGCCCTCTTCTCCTTCTGCTCTCGATTTTTCCCAACATCAGGGACCTTTCCAGTGAGTCAGCTGTTTGTATCAGATGACCAGAATACTGGAGTGTCAGCTTCAGCATCAGTCTTTCCAATGAGTATTCAACAAAAACAAATTTAAAAATTCAACTGCATTACTTTTCTCACATTGTACAGTACTGGGGGCTTTGCTTTAGACGTATTAACTATAGGGGCTTCCCTCATAGCTCAGTCGGTAAAGAATCTGCCTGCAATGCAGGAGGCCCAGGTTCTATTCCTGGGTTGGGAAGATCCTCTGAAGGAGGAAATGGCAACCAGCTCCAGTATTCTTGCCTGGAGAATCCCATGGACAGAGGAACCTGTCAGGCTACAATCCATGGGGTCCACAAGAGTTGGACATGACTTAGCCACAAAACCTAACAACCAACCAACTATGGAGATTGAGAAAACAAAGCTTGCTTGAGAACAATATTATAGTAAAATAATTCCCAGTTTATACACCATCAGTCAAGTTGCCAGGTCACTTAAATACTTTTTGCTTTGGGTATGAAGAAAAACTAAGGCCCTCCTTAGAAATCCTATTTTCAATCCCTATCCTTGATTTGAGGTTGCACTCAAACTGAAACTTAAATTCACAGACCTAAGTGGTTGTTGGGAAGATCCCCTGGAGGAGAAGGGATTGCCTACCCTCTCCAGTGTTCTTGGCTTCTCTGATGACTCAGACAGTAAAGAATCCACCCGCAATGAAAGGAAACCTGGGTTCAATCCCTGGGTTGGGAAGATCCCCTGGAGGAGGGCATGGCAACTGACTCCAGTAGAATCCTCTAAGTGGGCTACAATCCATGGGGTCACAAAGAGTTGGACATGACTGAGAGACTAAACATAATACACTGCATAGCAAGTGGTTGTCAAAAATCATTCTGCATGTGAAAATATACCGTCAGTTGGGCTACCAGAACCCTGGCAGAATCATGTGTAAATCCTCAAAGAAATTTTAGAAACTATCCTCAAATAGAAGTTATATGTAAATTTTTAAGAAATATAAACTTCTAACTATATATCACTGACAAACATTGAGAAAGCAAGCCAACACAGATTAAATAGAAGCCTATAGAATCAGACCTGAATTTAAACTTGTTTAATAAAAATAAGGAATTTAAATATGAGGGAGAAAGAAGAGATGAATAAAATATACCCAGCACATTAAGAAAGAGAATAAATTTTGGAATTAGATACAGAGAGAGAGGCATACACACTCTGGAATGCAGTTCAATCTGTGCTCTGTTTCAGGTTATAATACAGAAGGGTGTTAAAAAAGCCTCCATTTTTAGTAAAAAAAAAAAAAAGAAGAAGAAGAAAAGAAAACTAAAAGAGTAGATAAATCAAAACACTATTTTCTGTAGACTGCTTTTCTCCTCTCAAAATTCATAGGTTGAAACTTAGTCCCCAGTATAATGGTTTGGGGAAGTGAGGCCTTTAGAAGTGGTTAGATCATGATTGTGGAGCCCTTATAAGAGGGAATCTTGAGAGCCCCAGGCCAGAAGGCTGTCCCTGAAACAGGGGACAGGTTCTGACCAGACACGGACTGTCAGCACCTTAATCTTAGAATCTGCAGCGCCCACATACTACTTTGATCATCCCATCCTTCACTCACAGTTATATGTTGAGTTCATCATGGGAGAGGGCAGGGAAGTTGGGTAACATCTCTTTTACTGTCTCAACCTTTTCACTAAGAAGCTTCACCCAAGGGTCTCATTCTCATCTGAACTTTTAAGTTGGGATCAGTGTTACAATAAGATGAAACTTTGGGGATCTTGGGAAATCCCAAGTTTGCATGTCGGTGAAATGTACAAAGGCTGTAAAAGGTGATTATTGGGGACTTCAAATGATAGGATATACTAGTCCTCCCATAGAGAAACAGTTTCTTTCCCTTTTACTTGAACCTTGCCTTAACTTGTAATGAGTTTGTCCAGAATGTCAGCAGTCCTCTGCCAGTTCTAGCCCTAGGTTTTGAGAGTCATGGCTGTTTGTTTCCACCTTGGACATGTGATTTATCTGTGAAGAGAGTGTGTCCTTTCCTGAGAGAACAGAAGAAGAATATGATCTGGCAAGTCCATAGGTTTTCCAGTTGAGGCAGCTAGGATACCAACATGCTAACTTGCATGCAAGTTTCATAAGTGCTTTCAGATGACTCATGCCTCAACCAGCAGCAGTTCAAATGACAGTTTAAACACTGCCTCTGCGATATATGAAAGGCTCTAAGCCCTGGACTTTTAATTTTGAATCATAAAATCTTTGTGGTGTGCCCATCCATTTCTTATACCTCTGATCTTTCAGAGTTATCTTTCTTGGTTTCAAAACCAATTATCTAGAGCCATGAATTTATTTCAGAAGTTTCTTTTTTTTTTTCATGATTTTAACAAGAGATGTAATAATTACTAACAAGATGAGGTAAGTTTTGTGTCTGTTACCTCAAAGAGTTCCAGTCTCTGGGATCTAATGTCTTATGATCTGAGGTGCAGCTGATATAATAATAACAAAAATAAATGCATTTACTTCATATTACACAATAAGTGTAATGTGGTTGAATCATCCTGAAACCATCTCCCTCCAACCATCCATGGGAAAAATGTCTCCCTGAAACCAGTCCCTGGTGCCAAAAAGTTTGGGGGCCACTGTATATTGGATCAGATGGATGTTTGCCCTAACATCTTAGTAAATCAGAACAAAAATCAGACACTCATGTTTCAGAAGTCTGGGTGGCAAATGTCTCAGTATTTATCAAAGTAGTATTTTATTCTTTCAAATAGCTGATTTTTCTTTTCACTTTTCTTTTAGTTTATATAATATATTCATATGAATAAATGCAAACATTGAATAAATTCACGCACTCACACTTATATACATATTTAGATTCACAGATCTCTTCAGAGCATATACCTAACATCTCTTAAGAGCTCTCAGGTCAGAGTAAGTAACAGTAGCATTATTATTGGGATTGTGATTAGGATTTTAGTCTTCCTCTTGTCAATTTTTCTGACAGTGGGGAATATATGCCTGCTTAAGTTAAGGGTGATCTATCTGCAGATTATATTTTCTGTCTGGCAATTTTCAGTTTCACTTCAGATTTTAGGAGTATTTTATCATACCTCTGAGGTATTTTTGTATTGTATGGAGAAATGTGATAAAGGAATGATATTACTCCTGGGCAAGGAGTTTACTAAAACAGGGCCAATACAGGGGGGAGCCTCTTGAGAGTGTTGAACCAGACAATGTAATGAAGGAAGTTCATCTGATGATAAAGTGTGTGATTTGCTAAGGTCTAACCCAATTTTAATATTGGCACACATAGCACTTCATCCCATTAGACATTTCTTCTAAGTTCAAAACAACTGAAGAGTAGAGAAGAATTTAGATTATTGCAATAAAGCCCAACTTAAGTTTGAATTGGCAGAGTCTAGGCTAGGATGATACTGTTCAGATTAGTTGTGCATTTACTATTTAACTGTTCCTTTTCTGCATGTTGGTCTTACCTTAGGATCTAAGAGGAAAATATATTGAGAGGATCAGTCATAAATGCTAAGTCCTGTGGAACATTATTTCTTTCTATAATTTTATTCTCAAGAGACAGAATTTTCTTTGAGGAGAGCTGGCATGGCTGGCCCCTGGGATCCTATTAGAAGACTTAGGAGACTACTGACATTCACAAACAAGTTTATAAGCTCCCCAGAGAGGAATTGTAATTCAGCTCTCACCTGTACACACTCAGATTGAATTGAAGATTCAGAAGTCTCAAGAATCCCTAAGCAGAACATGTCATTTGTTTTTTTCTCCTTATCAAGGTAAAATACTCATTCACTACCGGAAATGAGAATAATTTCTCGCCATCTAATTTTCTGATTAGCTTCAATCTATTGACAAAACAGTAATTTACTTTTTGGTCTTTTTCACTCTTCCTATATATATTGTACCAAAATTTCCCAGATGGCTCAATGATAAAGAATCCACCTGTCAGTTCAGGCAACACAGGTTCAATCCTTGGGTCAGGAAGATCCCCTGTACAAGGAAATGACAACCCATTCTAGTATTCTTGCCTGGGAAATCACACTGAAAGGAGCTGGGTGGAGGTGGCAACAATTGGACAGGATAAAGCAACTAAACAATATATATTGCACTACTTTATGTGATGTTGTATGGGAAAAATCAATTTAAAATGAATTCAGTTCAGTTCAGTTCAGTCGCTCAGTTGTGTCTGACTCTTTGCAACCCCATGCTGCAAGGGAGGCCTGCAGCACGCAAGGCTTCCCTGTCCATCACCAACTCCCGGAGTTCATTCAGACTCACGTCCACTGAGTCTGTGATGCCATTCAGCCATCTCATCCTCGGTCGTCCCCTTCTCCTCCTGCCCCCAATCCCTCCCAGCATCAGTCTTTTCCAATGAGTCAACTCTTCACATGAGGTGGCCAAAGTACTGGAGTTTCAGCTTTAGCATCATTCCTTCCAAAGAAATCCCAGGGCCGATCTCCTTCAGAATGGACTGATTGGATCTCCTAGCAGTCCAAGGGACTCTCAAGAGTCTTCTCCAACACCACTCTTCAAAAGCAACAATTCTTCAGTGCTCAGCCTTCTTTACAGTCCAGCTCTCACATCCATACATGACTACTGGAAAAACCATAGCCTTGACTAGATGGACCTTAGTCGGCAAAGCAATATCTCTGCTTTTGAATATGTTATCTAGGTTGGTCATAACTTTTCTTCCAAGGAGTAAGCGTCTTTTAATTTCATGGTTGCAGTCACCATCTGCAGTGATTTTGGAGCCCAGAAAAATAAAATCTGACACTGTTTCCACTGTTTCCCCATCCAAGGTGCTGTGGCTGTGCGGGCAAAGGAGGGCTTAGAAGACCTATCCCACGTTGAAGGTCAGAAATGGCGGTGGTGTGGAGATATCCCTCATCCAAGGTAATGAGCAGTGGCTGCAATTTGCCGGAGCAGCCGTGAAGAGATACCCCACGCCCAAGGTATGAGAAACCCAAGTAAGATGGGAGGTGTTGCAAGAGGGAATCAGAGGACAGATACACTGAAACCATACTCACAGAAAATGAATTCAGGCTAGCAAAAGTCATGTTTAAAGTGCTTTCTTGTGTTTCTGGAAAACACAGTTAACACTCCACGAATAATCCCTTTGCTCAAAAATAGGTGGCAAGAAAATGTATCACGTTGTTGAAGGCCTTGCACCTTCACTTTATCACCAGCAGGGGGCAGGTAATAAGGATTAAAGTGTGCAACAATTGAAGGAAAATTTTGGAAAAATACATATTTTTAAAATATTAAGCTTAAAATATTCTAGATGTGTGCTTTTAAAAAGGGCATAAAGTTTCAAGAAATGATGAATATGATGGAGGATAAAACTGTGCAAAGTAACATTCTTTCTGATGATAATCATGTATTATTCATGTAGTTCTTTATAATATAGTTTATAAACTTCTAGAGTTTATAGGTTAGATGCTTGCATAATTTTTCTTAAATAAGCAGAGACAGAATTACATTTTCCTCAGATCTTTTCTTCAGCATGTTTTGGTAGCTAATAAATCTGTGAATGTTCATTGTTTGTTCAGTTGGTTTGCTTTTAGGTCAGCATGTCACCAATAATTATCTGCTTCACATTTATAAATAAGGGCATAATTGCTCATTATCTGAACAAATATATCACCTTTAGTCCAGGGATTACTGGAAAAGCTTATTTGAATTAAGCATCCAGATCAGAATGGCCATTATCAGAATTTTAGGAGGAATAAACAGTGTGAGGCAAAAATATAATAAAATCATTCATGGGATTTGAAGCAAGTATTATCTAAATTATTTTGGGTTACAAATACATATTTACAGTTTGAAAGGCAACTATTAATGCAATCATAACCTTTAATAGAATTAGAAATATTTCAAAATCTTTCAAACCCATGACAGTTCTATTAACTTGACAAATACAGATCATTTCATTTAGTCATAAACGAAAAAGTTAATGGGGAAAAATAATGTATAAGCCAGTGAAAATTATGAGAGGAATCATTTCAACTGTATAAATATAAAATATATTCAACTTTCCCACCCTGACAAAAGAGGTATTCTCAGTTTGTTGTGATTCAGTTGCTAAGTCGTGTCACACTCTTTGCAATCCCATGGACTGTACTCCTCTGTCCTCCACTATGTCTCCCAGAGTTTACTCAAATTTATGTCATTAAGGTGATAGCGCTATATAACCATCTCATCACCTGCTGCCCCCTTTTCCTTTTCCTTTTCCTTTAAATCTTTCACAGCATCAGGGTCTTTTCCATGAGTCGCTCTTCACATCAGATGGACAAAGGATTGGAGCTTCAGCATCAGTCCTTCCATGAATATTCAGGTTTCATTTTCTTCAGGACTGAGTGGTTTGATCTCCTTATAGTCAAAGGGACTCTCAAAAATCTTCTCCAACACCACAGTTCAAAAGAATCCATTCTTCAGCACTCAGCCTTCTTCATGCTCCAGCTCTCACATCCATTCATGACTACTGGAAAAACCATAACTCTGACTATACAGCTTTATAGCTTTGACTGGAAAACCACAGATTTGTCAGCGAAGTGATGTCTCTGCTTTTTCATATGCCGTCTAAGTTTGTCATATCTTTCCAAGGAACAAGTGTCTTTTAATTTCATGGCTGCAGTCACATTCTGCAGTGATTTTGGAGCCCAAGAAAAGAAAATCTGCCACTACCTCCACTTTTTCCCTATTTGTGATGAAGTGATGGGACCATTTCTATGAAGACCTAAAACACCTTCTAGAACTTACACCAAAGACAGAAGTCCTTTTCTTCATAGGGGATTGTGTTTAATACTTGATAGGAAATGCAATATTTAATTTCAAGCATAAGATCATAGCATCCGGTCCCATCATTTCATGGCAAAGAGATGGGGAAACAGTGTGTGACTTTATTTCTTTGGGCTCCAAAATCACTGCAGATGGTGATTGCAGCCATGAAATAAAAACATGCTTGCTCCTTGCAAGAAAATATATGACAAACCTAAACAACATATTAAAAAGCAGAGACATTACTTTGCTAACAAAGTTCCATCTAATAAAAGCTATGGTCTTTCCAGTAGTCAAGTATGGATGGATGTGAGAGTTGGACCATAAAGAAGGCTGAGTGTCGAAATATTGATGCTTTTGAACTGTGGTGCTGGAGATTATTGAGAGTTCCTTGGACTGCAAGGAAATCAAATTAGTCAGTCCTAAGGGAA